>JAOEHI010015165.1:0-30344 GCA_025447815.1 Percopsis transmontana
AAGAGAGAGAGACAGCGAAAGAGAGAGAGAGATAGCGAAAGAGTGAGAGAGAGAAAGAGAGAGAGACAGTAAAAGAGTGAAAGAGAGAGAGACAGCGAAAGAGAGAGAGAGATAGCGAAAGAGTGAGAGAGAGAAAGAGAGAGAGACAGTAAAAGAGAGAGAGAGAGAGAGACAGCGAAAGAGAGAGAGAGATAGCGAAAGAGTGAGAGAGAAAGAGAGAGAGACAGTAAAAGAGTGAAAGAGAGACAGCGAAAGAGAGAGAGAGATAGTGAAAGAGTAAGAGAGAGAAAGAGAGAGAGAGAGAGACAGTAAAAGAGTGAAAGAGAGAGAGACAGAGAAAGAGAGAGAGAGAGACAGCGAGAGACAGACAGACAGAGAGAGATAGAGAGAGTACGTCTTAAATCTAAGCTAAAATCAAGATCTTTGCTGCCCTCTGTTGGACATTTAGAGTCACATTAAAATGAAGTATGCAATGGTGTATTGTAAGATATTTCTGCCTTACAATTTGTGAAAATATACGTACATGCTATTATTTCACAAAATATATAGTAGTTTTAGTAGTTTTTTTGTTTAATTTCTAAAGGCTTTCTAAGGGCTTTATGGAAAACTGGTCCTTGCAAAAACATTTTGTCTACCTGGGTTTATGAATAGATGAATATTGCATTGTCAATATTGGGAAAATGCTGTATTAGAACAAATCAACAACATTGTCATGTGATGTTATGGTATCTCGGTTGTGTAACAGATTGTCTATTCACCTTACAGTGTGGAGAAATATTTAGTGTAAACTTTGCTGTAGTACTTTAGGGAACAAATTACAGATACTTTCTGAATTTGTCACTTGGTAATAATTTAGGTTATACAATAAAAAATGAACAGTTCTCATTATTTCTGCCTGAAATTAAAAAAAAAATATAATCTCCAGTGATTGTATTTGTAATAAGAGGCTGATAAAACAGACTTTTGATGTGTATACTGCTTAATTCGAGTCGCAAAGTAATTTAAGTTGAATACAAGACTTCTAGAGAGGTATTCCAGCTAATGTCTGCTTTGGGATTAGCTTCTCTTTGGTGATTACTTGGCTAATAGGATTTAAGGCTTAATACTCTATTAGATGTTTTTCATATTTTGTATCCGTGTTAAATTAGTTATTCCCCTGAAAATGCCAAGATAAAATACTCTGTATCTGGCATCACAACACGATTCACTATATTTATTTTGTCTTTGAACTAAACATTTGGTTAGCTTGCATTCATTTTGAAAGATATCCCAAACACAAACACAAACAGAGAACTGTTTCATCAGTCCATGAAATACAGTCGCTATTACCCATGAACTGATTTAGGTTTTTGCCCACCCAACTTCGTGTATTGCCTGCTTAGACTATTTTATAAAGTCACTCTGAGGTCAGCAAGTGGTCAGGCAGACAAGACCATACCCTCTAGGTAAACCTAACAGCCACCAGTCCTCAACTCGGGCCGCTGTGTCCCTGTGTATATCTGTGTGCATGTAAATGCATGTGTGTGCACGATCGCCTTTAATAATACATATTCCAGTGTGGACTTCTGAACCCTTCTGAAAGCTGTAGCCTTCGGTCTCAGCGGGAGGGGTTACACAAATCTCTATTCCCCTGATCATTTGTGTATTATCCTTCCTTGTGATTCTCAAACTGGGAGCCTATGGGGTCCATAACTTGTCTCCAGGGGGTCTACAGGGAATTCATGAAAATATACAGTATATATACAGTCTTTTTGTTGTGTGTGACACTGTAGTTTGTTGATTATTTATCACTTATGAAACTTATCACAAGTGTTTGTCATATGATAGTGTTTCAAGATATATCCCAGGCTAGCAAAAACTGTGAGAAACACTTCTGTCTTCTATCTGTCTCAACGTATGATGTTATGACGTGTGAAGATTAATTGTTTTTCCTCAAGCTGTGAGTCACAGATTCATTTACAGTCGCATCCAGGATCAGGTTGAGTGTCATAGCACCACTGTTTTGACCCCTGAAGACTCTCTCTGACTCCTCCCCCTCCTTGGGTTTGTCCTGCAGTGTTCCAAGACGTGTGGCCGCGGCTTGAGGAAGCGCACCGTGTACTGTGGCAGCACAGAACCCGGGGCCAAAGCAGTGGTGGTTCCCGACAGCATGTGTAGACAGCACCACAGACCCAAGGCCCAGGAGACCTGTGTTCTCCGGCGCTGTCCGAGGAACGAGAAGCTACAGTGGGCCCCCACGTCCTGGGGAGAGGTAGGAAGAAACAAAACAGACATTAGACATTAAAAGAAACAAAACAAGAGGGGGGAATGGAATTGTTCTTGCAAGATTAAAAGGGGCCAAAAGTTCATAGTACACAATAATCCAGGTTAAATGATTTAAACAAACATTCAGGAGTTATTCTTACCCTACCAAAGCTCCCAGATGTGTGCTCCCAGTGTCTATTCCTTTGAGACACTGTGCAGGTATACACGTATAGCTATAGCTACTGTAACCAGCAGTTTCTTGTTTCCGTATCATATGTTATGTCATATTTATTTAAATTGCTCTTAACAATTTCCAATATTTGCAATACAGAGGTGCGGTGTGTACTGTGTTGTCATGGGGATATGAACCAAGCGGCAGTGTCACCAGGTTAATGCCCGTTAATCATCTCTGTATGCTTTCTGCAATGAAGCTTGGAAGCAGAAGGATGACTCAAGCTGAAATGTCAGCACATTTATACAAACCGCAACATTGATCTTGACTTATTGCTTCATTTAGTGTGCACAGATATTTAAACAGGTTAATGAAGACGGGCCCCTTTGTTTTCAATTATCTGCTCAGACACTTTTTCACTGATGACTTAGCAGGGAATAAACTCCCTGTGGAAATTACCTTCGGAACAAAATGATGCCTTTCTGGGTAAAAACAGCCTTCTCCTACATCCTGGGGTTTCTGGGTCGGTCAGCTGGGGAGGAAATTACCAGCTCTTAATGGAATTGTAAATACTGTAGTTTGCTGGAGATAGTTATAGAATAGGGGTAATAGCATAAAGTCCAGAGCAATTATCAATCAAGAAATTAGCTACTTTCTAATTAGCTACTGTATTGAGCTTTCCAAAGGCCTGGCCAATTAGGTTTTACAGTACTAGCCACATTCTAAAGGAGCCATTTCCTTTGTCTATATGAGCCCTTTAGATGCTGGTGTAATATACTACCCCTACTTGCTTTTATACCTTTCTGCTCGCTCTGTCCTATATAGTATAGGCATAGATTTTGTTTTATGGTTTTTAATGGTAAATCATCTTCCATCTGGATTTTTTATGTGTTTGTCCTTTAACCAGACAAGAACTAAAGGAACACTAATCATTTCCAGCAAGGGCGCTGTAAATTCTTCTTTACTCTCGTTTATGACACAGGGAAATACAGCCGTGGCACTGCAAATAATTTATCTTTTATTATTTATTGACGCTGGAAAGAGTAGATCTGTGTTTCGTTCGAAATCTATTCCAAACAGGAAATCAGCAAAGATAATTAAAGATGGTTATTGCTTTGTTTTTGTTTCTTTAATTTAAAACCAAATAGCTTGTAATATAAATACAATGACTGACCCCTACTTACTATCGGAGTAAAATACAATTTAGTAGATTTGGAAAGATCCATAGATAGATGCCATTATTGCGCATACAGACAACTCTCTCTCTCTCTCTCTCTCTCTCTCTCTCTCTCTCTCTCTCTCTCTCTCTCTCTCTCTCTCTCTCTCTCTCTCCAGATACAAACACTGTCTATTACTGAGAATAAAAATGCGATAGTGTCATAAAGTTTCCTTTTGTGGTTTCTGTTGCTATGGGAACTCACCCCATTACCTAAGCACACACACAGACACACAGGCAACACACAAATACTTTATTCTCTGTAACCTTCTCCATCCTCCATCCTCCCCCAGTGCTCCAGGTCTTGTGGCGCAGGTGTCCAGACGAGAGAGCTGCGTTGTGGGGAAAGAGATTCCCACGGAGGGTATGTGTCCGGCCCGCCTTATAGACCCATCCGTCATGCTTGGACATCATATTGTACTCTCTCTAGGGTGGGATGCAACACGTACCTTGACTTTGATTGCACAGCGTGTGGATAGCACAAGTGTGGCCTACGACTTTCCAAAGACAATAAAAAAGTTACTTTCGCACGGTGTGTCCTCGAACATGACCAATGAAAAGCCACAGCAACTTTCCAAAAATGTGAAAAACAAAACAGAGTTGTTAATTTTTAATGATGATTTCCATGATTTTCAAACTATAAGCCCAGTAGAGAGCAGTGAATACTGAGCAGGCCCTCCTCCTCATACCTTGTCCCAGCTACGTGGAGTTTCCAGTTCGGAGGTGCAGGAACCTGGCCAAGCCAATGGTGGACCTCCAACAGGCCTGCGCGCGCGGCCCTTGCCCAGAACCTCTTCGGCCGGTCCCGGGCAGAACCACATCCAGCACCGTGGTCCAGGGCTGGTACTCCTCTCCCTGGCAGCAGGTACTGTATGCTCGGGACTGTCAGGTGTGCGGTCACATATGTCAGGCTTACCGTTCCTCGTGATTGGTTCACTCCAGCGTATGCAGTTTGATGACCTCAGCAGACTTGAAGAGGCGTTGCCTTTGCCCTTCGTCAACGGTAGCTTCCAGCCGCGCACGGAAAGCCGCACACTCGTGTGTTTTTCTTCTAGATGCATTGCAATGCGGGTGTGTTGGGAGTCGCGATGATTCACCTTTAATGCATGCGAGACAAATGGGTGTAAAATAGTTAGCTCTGTTTGTACTTGGCACAAGCCGTTCCCCACTCAGTGCAGGTGGTGGTTCCTTTCGGAGCTAGCATGCCCAGTTGTTAGCCGAAAATACCCCGACGCACCTGATGGATAGGGGCTGCGGAACGGGCCCTAGACGCCGTCTAGCAGCGCTGGCACGCCGGTTCGCCCCCGCCTATAGGAGCAGGTGGTGTAGGCAGGGTGTTGGTTCTGTGTCATCCATTATGTAACGAGTCTTAAGGGCAGCCTGTGAGAGCCTCCTGCCTCTTGATGTAGCGGCTGTGATCTCTGGATGTTTACACTGGAGGAGATAGCTGCCGACAGCCCGCCGGAGGGCGAGCCGCCGCCGTGTGGCTTGTTTGTTTTCTTCCTCTAATCTCTGTTTAGGCTTAAGATTTGTTTCCCCCCTTCGCGCCCCCCTCCCCCCTTCGCGCCCGTTAGAACCGCAGTGGCCTATTTATAACTTCCTGCCCCCCCTCCTTTCTCTCTTTCCCATCACCGCTCTGGTCTAACTCTCCGCCCCAGTGCTCCGTGTCATGCGGCGGGGGGGTGCAGACGCGCTCCATCCAGTGTCTCCGTCAGGGTCGACCGGCGGCGGGCTGCCTGCCCCACCAGAGGCCTCTGACCTCCAGGGCGTGCAACACCCACTTCTGCCCGGCCCCCGGCCCCGCCACAGCCCCGGTCCCGGCCCCTGCGCCGGCCCCCAGGCCGGTGCCGCGCTCGGTGGGCGCGGTGCCCGGCCAGCTGCCCAGGGCTGGATCAGTACCGAAAGGTGAGTGTCAAAAGGAACTCATTAAAGGTATATACTAAGGAACATTAGCCTGTATTTTTATCCTCATGGTGTAAACGCACGTCTGTGAAGTTGATTTCTATCCCTTTTAATCCCCATATACTCATTAAGATAATTCCATTAGCATGCAAGAGATTTAAATCCTTTGAGTCTCCTCCCCCTTCCATTTGTAAGGTCTGACACTCAAAACAGAGCGCCCAATAGAGGGCAGACTAACAAAGTAAGTGGGGTGGGACCTGGGGTGTATTCCACAAAGCGAGCTTGAGGCCAAACAAAAACAGTCTAGCTTGATTTACAATCACATGGTGCGATTACATGGAGCAGGTAGGGGTTAGGCATCTTGCTCAAGGAGGCTTACAGGTAGGCCACCTCTGGGGCTCGAACCCACGACCTTCCGCCTGGGAGTCCAACATCCAGACCACCAGACTATCCTGCCCCCTACTGGCTGGGAGTCCAACACCCAGACCACCAGACTATCCTGCCCCCTACTGGCTGGGAGTCCAACACCCAGACCACCAGACTATCATGCCCCCGCTGCCCGCTTTAAACAGCCCTGATTACACGATTGTCGAACACCGATTGATCACTGGCAATATGTCGCAAAGAGACGAGTGGCCCTGTTGTAGCAATCTAAGCGCACGGTCTAAAGTGCATTGCATGAGTGTGTTTTGGTCCAAGTCCACTTTTTTAGTTAACGGCGGAAAGTTTAACGGCGGAAAAAATTTCGCAACACCAGGCGCATGGTTCAGGAGGGTTGTACTTTGTCTCTTAATTATTCATGGCTGTGCTTTGGGCGTAACACGCCATAAACCAATCAGAGTGTCATCTCCCATTCCCTTTAAGAGCCAGGTGTGCTTGCACCTTGGCAGATTGCTATTATGGCACATTTGCCATCTTTGCCAACTACATCTTAGTAGTAAGAAAGAACGCTTCTCTGCAGAGGAAGCGGATCTGCTCGTGCGCAAAGTGAAAGTGCTGCTATAATGCGCACCTATAATAACAGTGAAATACTGCACCATTGACTTCCGACCAGGTTTTTCTTGCACAATCGCTCTTCGCTGCCTCAAGATAACATTCGGCAATAATGCGGCTGACCACACCTCATTTTAAGACCAACACGCCCTCGGGTGCTCAGATGTGCGTTTGCTATTTCAACAATAGACGGGAAACCGACAACAGCAAAAACACACAAAGACCTGAGGAGAGAGTGGCAGTTTTGTAACGATAGAAAGGGCAACATGGTTATGATAAATAAGGCAAGGAAAAGACGGCGCTAAGCTCTGCCCCCCTTTCCCAGAGTTCCTTGTGTTCAGTGTGTGATTTGTGTTGGGTCTAAGTTTCATAATTGTATATGCAATTTGATGTTGGCCCTGTTAGCTCTAGTGTGTTGGGGTACAGTAAGGGTGTTATTTGTTTTACAGTAAGTGTGTTAGGACACCATAACTCCATTAACCGCCTTGACCGACATATATTCCGTCCTTGTTGACGTCATCAGCACTATTTGCTCTCACATGTTCTTCCTACACACTGCTCGCTGCAATACTTTGGAAACACACTGTTGTTAAATACTGTAGCTAAAGTTTGAATCATTTGAATGTAGGATTTAAATAGGATTCTAACTGCAAATAAAGCCTTGGTTATTCTTTTTTAAATATAAGAAGGGTGCCTTTCCCCCTCGTTTATTATCTATAATTTTAGTTTTAGTTGGGCTTTGATTTAAACAGGATAAACATAATTAGTTTTAAGTTGTCCCATTGATCACTCAGAATAAAAGACGGAATGTTCCAGGCCTTTATACAGGCTCTCAAAAAGTAAGAGGCCACTGCATATTCTTGTAAATATAATAATATAAATATATATATCAAAAATAGAAAAAAAAAATTAAATAATAACAAAATATATAAATATAAATGTATAATACATATAAATGTAATTGTATATAGATGAGAACAGTTATCCCACTGTTTCCATGGCTGAATATAGCCCTACAGTGATCTTCATCACTTGAGTCTTGTGGTGAATGTGTGAGTCAGGCGTGGGGGTAATTGAGGCCCCCGAGGGTTCCGACTCTCTAAACCCATTCTCTCTCCCCGGGTTCTCCTCCAGACGAGGCGTGCGTGGACCACTTCAGCTGGTGTCACCTGGTACCGCAGCACCGCGTGTGTAACCACAAGTTCTACGGACAGCGGTGCTGCCGGTCCTGCTCCGGCAAGCGGCAGTAGGAACGCGTCACCCACCCCTTCCCGAGACGCCGTGCAGCAGGGTCTCCGAGCAAAGGGACAAACGTCCCTGCACCTGCACACAGAGGCCACTTGGGGGCGTCTCCTCACAGCGGAGCAGTTCTGTCCTGCACTGCACTGTCTTGTAACGATGATGTGGAGACAAAGGGCTGTTTTCAGGCAGCGTTTGTGCCCACGATCGTCTCCAAAAGGAACAGCATTGGGTCATCACTCTCACCGTAACTGGAAAAGACGATTTAAAAACAGTTAAGCCGTTGTAAAATACTGCGTCATCTTCACTGAGTGTGTGTTTTTGACGACCTCCGAAACATCAAGCCATCAAGAGAACCCTTTTTTTTGTAAGCTCCCTTATATGTTGTATATTTAAAGGCTATGTTTTCAAATGCATTTATTTAAGTTATTATTGTTCGTGCTATGTGATTTGACATTTTGCCAGGTGTACAGTGGATCTAGGACACCTTCTTTTGGATATACCATGAGGGGATTGTGCCGGACTCCCTTGAATCCACATTTCTGTTTTTCCGTCAGCTCTGTTATGCCTTCCACTTGTCTGTTTTCTGTTGCTGTATCATTTGAGAAGCATTCCGTACATGTTAACTTATCAATGTAACCTGTCTTGTGTATGTAAAACCTTTTGCCTACTCACTTTGTAAGCGGTCATTTATGTTAACCTGTGCTGTGTACTTCCTTTGTTAGTTATTTTTCTCTTTATTTCTTTTTCTCTTTTTTTCTACCTTCCAACCCTACCCCCCAACACACACACACACACACACACACACACACACACACTGTCCCACCTCCAAACAAACACACACACACACTCCCACAACACTTTCTCCATTTCTCTCTTTCCATCGATTGCAGTTGACTGCCCTGAATAATGAAAAGGCTGTGTTCAGACAGAGAGAGAGAGAGAGACGAGGGGAGGGGAGGGGAGGTTCGTTGTGTGTGCAGTGAAGGTATCAAGAGGCCTTTTGGAGGAAAATGGAGGCCTTATTGAAAGAAAATACGTTAGGTGTGTGTTATCCATAAATGTCTGCTTAAAAATTGAGTTTGTAACCAGATAGTGTTCAGTTCACCGTCTGGACACCGTAATATGCCTCTCTCACAGAACAGCAAAGAACAGCTTGGTTCAATTGAAGGTATTTGCTTTTGCCCGTGTTTGTATGTACTGTAAATACGCAAACAACACTTGTATGCCTTTCTACATTGTTCCCTGTTTCTTAGAGAAGTAATTTCAGTGAATCCCTGGTGCCTCTCGCCCTCTATTTATATCAGTTTCTTTTCATTGAAAAGTTTTCTCATTTTCTTCTAACACAGTGACTTGATATCCACGCAAATGCTGGTTTGCCAGTATTCATCTGGCCACTCTGCGGGGATATGCATATACCTTGATTCATTTATTTGGCAACTTTTGAGATCTAATAACTTTATGCCCCCTCAAAAAGTTTCCCAACTGAAGCATGCTGAGTGCTACGCTAACACAAAGCGTTTCTCCTACCGTGATTGTGCCGCCGATGTGTCGCACCGCGGGGGCTGCGATTGCTCTTTAATCAACCCGTCCGCATGAATCACGGAGCCAGGAGTCTCCCGAATCATCTCTACTGCATGCTGTTTACAGCCATGCTGTGAGCCAGACATTGCGAGCCCAGGCTTATGCGCGAGCAACCTGATATGTTCATTAAACATCAGGGCAGGATGTACTCCACTTGTGTACCACTCAGCGTTTATGTGTGTACGGCTACCTCACAGTTGGGCAGAGGGTTAGCTGCTGAGACGATCTGATCATTTGTAGTCCTTGGTTCCAAGCGGGCTTCACCAGTCACTGGTTTAATTCCATCTTTGACTGTGAACCACGCAATGCAAACAATAGCGCACAGCTGGGGGGCTTTCATATTGCAGGTGAGGGTTTGGTCTACACCCTTGCGCCTGTGAGGTTTGGCTGACACATTTCAAGCAAACTGCCTCCCTTTCTTGTGGAAAATATCCACAAGAAAGTCTTCTTTGAGCAAACCAGGGAGCAAAACTAGTGTTCTACCTTCTTGGAGAAAACCTTACACACTTTACACATTATCTTGAGTCAAAATAGATGCCCTGGTCTGTCAGCTGCAAAATTGGCCTGTCTCCCTTAATGCTTCTCCGACCCAGGCTGATCGATTCAGGTATTTTCTGTTTTCAACAGGGTCTTAAAGTCCCCCCCCCCCCACTCTCTCCCTCTAGGTGGCAAAACAGCGTTCACTGTCCACCTAGCTCTAAGTCAGAGCTGGGTGTTATTTCCAGCCTCGACGATCCTCCACAAGCGGTCTGTCAGGCAGTCCGGATAAGACACTCGTTTGTGCGCACCGCGTTCAGTGAACCTTAAAAGCACCCCTCACGACTGACAGTCAGTCTAATCGCATCATAAGTGCGCTCTATTGCAGCACCGTAACCTGTGTGCGCGGTTGGTTGTGCGCGCTTAGAGGAAAGTGATATTTCAATTTCTTGCAACTGTTGTATACTAAGGGCAGGCTTGCGACCAAGAGACAGCTGTCATATTTCAATACCACCCATTCCATCAGCCAAAGTTCACAGGCCGCGCGTTCGCGCATACAACGGCTAGCTACACACATAACAGTTATTTTTTCCCCTAATTGTCTTGCACACACACGCACACACACACACAAACCCTTGCAGAGTATTTTTCGGTTGATATCGGTGTGTGCAGAGCTTTAGATGTAAACCCTTGTGTGGGAGTCGCATTGCGCGGCTCATTTGCTGCACCTGGGAGGAGTTGGTCTTGTCACCGTAAAAGTGAAGAGCTCTGCACCTTGTATATCTCTGTGATGAACGGCTCGGCGACGGCTGACAGCTCTGCTTCAAAGCCAAGCGTCTGTGCTTCGGTTGAGCCATATGGTGGAGGAGCCCACTAAAGACGCCTGGATAACTCACTCCCAGCTATCTAAATCTTCATCGACAGTGCAGGTTTTATTGACCCTCTGTCCTGTATTGTTGTTTGTTTTTTATTGGGGAAACATGGTCTGTTTGTGACAAATCCATGTAGGCCAATAGGTCAACAATGTGCTGTCTATATGAATTATCTTGCTCGCCTTATTTGGTCACTAGTTCAAATAAATGTTTAAAACACGTGAAGCATTGGAAAAAAAAGTACAAATAGATGCCTCGCTCATTTAAATAATACATTTGTGGTTTATGTAACTGACAAGGCGCCTAATTTTTGAATGGATATTTTGCTATATCCCCTTGATAGTATCAAGGGTGACACTTAACTAGAAATAAATATAAACATAAATGTAAACATTAAATAAAAAGTGTGAATATGTTTTAGTAATAGCCTGAAGCTGTTTGAAAAGACAGCAAAGTAGCATGTTACCTGATGCATGCTACTGTATGATTTCAAATACGGCTTTTACACAATTAGACATCAAACAAACTGGACATTAAAAGTCTTACCTAGGCACTGGTAAACATGATCATAGTGAGGCTACATTGGCACACGCAATGTATTGGGCCATGGCCGGATTTGTGTTGTGTTAATCTAGATTCGGGTTTTTGTTTACTAGTGCCTTCAAAAGTTGTTTTCTAGCTTGGCTGTCGTTTGTGCCGAAATTACATAGGACTGTTTTCACTCTGTTTCTCGCCAAACGCTGTTTCTTCCCCTCCCATCTATTTTCTCTAAAGCGTCTTGCTACGTCAAGGGTTAACACATTGTGTAGTGGTTAGTTAAGCCAATGGAGTCATTTGGCCACATGTACAGTGACTACACGCCGATAGCCCGTATGGATCTTATACATTATTACGCTACGATTAAATTGCAAAATATCGTCATCCACCTGTTGGTGATTAACACTAGAGTAGGTCTCTTGTTGAGTAGGTGACGCAGAAGCACTTTCTTCCACGTTCAAACCCCACTGAGCAAAACGTACATTCCATTCTCAGCCAATCCCGCCATCCCTCTCTGCTCTCCTCCCATCGTCATGGTTACCTTTTTCCATTATTGCCCCCGCCTTCACCTTCATCACTTTTCTCTTGGCCCACTCTGGCTTATTACTCTGCCACATGTGGTCCTTCCGCAACACCCGATGATAACACACGGGTTGTCTGTTGAGCTCGATGGGGGAGGTTTGACCATGCTAACCGCTGTGTGTCTCTGCGTTTCAATGGATGTCCTAAATAATTAAGAGGGAGCGGAGCACAGCTGTTCTCCAAACGTGAATATCTTCAATATCTTTTGTGTGCAGGCTGTAATTTGCTTAGTTTCCATTTAGGGCTGTTGTTGAATTGTGGTGCAGAGCGGAGCGCCACAAAAACACGTTTTAAATGTATTAGCCCACCTTGCGTAAAGATGCACGCAAACTTTGCTGTCCTAAGCATAACGGTGCACGTGCCACCGGCCTTTCCGCAGCATTGCTACTTAGATTCATTCAGTAAAAACCTTTTCATTTATTGGAGTTTCTCCTCCGGGCTATGAATATTATTGATCTGTATGTTTGCGGCCACTCTGTGTCATCTATCTTGCTTTGAGCGCCTGGCCTCTCATCATTTTCCTCTGAAATGTGGGAATTGATTAGGATGCGAACCCCCGGAGGAGCCGACTGCCTGCCTGTTGCCCCGCCTGACCTTGAGGAAAAGGCTTCTGTAAAAGTAGCTGGGGAAAGAGTTCTGCCCGCTCATCTGTCTGCCATCGCTGTCCTATCTAGCTGTCCTATCTGCTTTTTGCCCTTTTGTCGGTCAACAACAAACGCTTGACCGTGGTATGCGCAACACGTATGTGTGCGGTTCGCGCAGGTTCGCGCACGCAAACGTGTTGCGCATACCACGGGGTTTCAAAGAGCCTCCGCTTTTACCATCTCATGCATTTTTTGACCCCCCGCCAATTCCACACAAGCACACACACACACACACACACATACACACCTGCCTAAGCCTTTTGCCACCTCTTTGTCCCCCCCGTCCAAGGCCACATATTGTGTTGCTTTCAGAGGCCCAGGCAATCTGAGGAACCTTCTTCCTGACACCTGTGAATGAATCAATGGCAGGCAGAAAGCCTATCCATTTCCTGGCCAGAGCGCTGACGTTTGCCCGGCTCTACAATGGAGCCCACTCTCGTCCTCTTTCCCCGCTTTCTCCCCATAGACGCCTTGCTTTTGTAGGACGTGAATTTATTTCCCGTAGGAGTGCTAATGGCAGGGTCACCCACAGTGTCTCTGGCTGCGAGAGTCCTACAGATCTCTTGTTGCAGGTAGGCCTAGAGGTACACACTGTACCTACACATATGGGCATTTACCTGCTCTTACATACACACATATATACTTACACACACTACGCTAATCCATGTTCAACATTTGCATTTGTATTTGTCTGAAATCTACGCGCTCCACCAACTTAAATAGGTGCTTTTTGTTTTCCGACCACTAGAGGGCAATGCTTACCAATTCGCCACGGTGATCTTCTGTTTTCTGTTTCTCTTTCTCTGTTCTTCTTTCAGTCTCTCTCTTTCTCATAGACACACTCCATATTTTAAACCACATTTAAAATGCAAATTGAATGAAAAAAATAAAACAACATAAAGAACAACAACAGTAGCACAATAAATCACATTCTCTCCTTGGATTGTAGATGTATGCAAATTGCTTTCCTGTAATAAAGACGTGCCCAATGAGAGACGCTGAGTTTTCTGACTTTTGTCAGCGAGTTAAACATTATTACTGTTACATTATTACTACCCGCCCAATCCAAAACTTTAGACATTGCAATAGCCTATTTATTTCAATGACAATCACATCTGATAAAGCTCACCACAGGACATACAACAGCTAAACAAATCTGTATATTCTTCCCTGAAGAAATACAAAGTTTTTTTTTTTTTTTTTTGGGGGGGGTCACCCAAATCAGTGAGGCTGTCCTTGATTGGTGTTTGCCTTAACTGACTAAAATATGATGAATTAGGCAAAACAAGCCAAACTACATGATTTTGTAAGAGCAGCGGTGTGCGCGCAGAACGGGGTGGGTGTTCGGTGGCGTGTAGCGTGGCACAGGATACACATAATCATTATCACATGAAGAGACACAAGGTCGCAACCATCAGCTATTCACTTTTCTTTTTTATTTATTTTTTGTGCAAGCCAAGCAACATAATGGCATTCTTGTGGTGTTTGTGGTGGGGAGGAAGGAGGGAGTGTGTGTGTGTGTGGGGGGGGGTTATGAAGTGTTCTCCTTCATGCAGGAAAAACAGCTCAGAGAGTGAGTTTGTAGGTAATTGGCCAAGGTTAGAAACCTCGATGAATCAAAGGCATGTGGGTGCTTCAAACAAGGACGCGGCAGCAGAATCATTACAGCAGATACATTATTTTCAAAGACATGCCTTAGTTGTCCACATCCTCATACGTAATGAGTGTACATTGGACCCCTGGCTGGTTACATTCCCCATTGAGTGACTCCCCACTGGATGTCTATGCAGTACAGACCTGAACACAGTAGCCTAGTATATAGCCCACGAAGGCTTTCATGTTATCAAGGCCTCCAACAGACGTAACCAGGTGTCTTTAGAGACCGGTGGTGTTCACAGGGCCTGTTGGCTAGTACCTAGATGCACGTCAATATACGCCAACACTGTTGGCCACAGCATCCAGCTAGCTTTGATAATCGTACATCGGTTTTTGTACGTTGTAACAAATGCTTAAAATGTTCATTTTTTTGGACATTACAAATGCACGGCGGTGACTGTGGAGTCGTTGCAGTACAGCAGGGAGGGCAGTTTGGAGGGGGGGGGGATACCGGAAGAGCCTTTTAACTAATATAGAACATACTTACTGAGATGCCCCTTTTTAACCCGTTTATGTTCCTTCTGGTGTACAGCGCAGTCCAGCTAGTGTCATGGGAGATCTTATCAGACAATTGTGCGTTTGGACAGAGTGTGTGTGTGTGTGTGTGTGTGTGTGTGGTGAAGTTGAGGGGGGATAACTCTCAACTGTTCCCACGACAACATTGACAATAGCAAGTAGTGCTGAGGCTTCTGAGGCTGTCAGGTTTAGTTCTGGAACGAAGACACAGAGAGAGAGAGAGAGAGGAGTTTGTGACAGATTTCATCGACAGTGTGCCTCCTCCTTGGTGCTTTCTCCCTCCGCAGCCTGTGGTGTCGCACACACATGAAAGCGCGACGGTGGCACATTGCATGCAGGCAACACAGCGAATGGCAGCATTATAGAAACAAAACAACATTCACCTGAAGCTGGAGTCAGCTGTTTGCGATGGCCCACCTTACCTTACCTTACGTAACCCTCGGTGTGTTTACGGTGAACTTTAGGGACACTGCAGTGGAGTCAACGAGTGCCCAGCGTCAACTGAAAAGACTTGAGCGTGCACTTAGGCACCAGCTCTCTGTTACATTTACATTTAGAGCATTTAGCAGACACTTTTATCCAAAGCGACTTACAATTACATTGTTCTATTACATGGAGCAGATAGGGGTTAGGCATCTTGCTCAAGGATGCTTACAGGTAAGCTGACTCTGGGACTCGAACCCATGACCTTCTGGCTGGGAGTCCAACACCCAGACCACTAGACCATCCTGCACCTCCTGCCCCTGTTACTCGCACACTCACACACTTGTACTGTACACAGAAAATGCGTGACAAATGGCTCCTCTTATTAGACACAACGCTTGCAAGAGTCCAAGAGCTCTGTCTCGGTTCCTCCGCGGAGCTGCGATGAACAGCTGTCGAGAGCAATCGCCCTGGCGATTGATGCGAGTCCAAATGAGACAAATCAATCAACCCCGCCCAACCTCGTGTCTTCCTTTCCTACGCCTGCTCCCTCTCTCCCAAACTACGGCCCCCCAACAGAGTGCGCCTCCTTCTAAACCGGGGGGATGTCGGAGGAAGTTTTTGCTCGGGTTTGCCGTCAGAGATCCTACAGTATACAGTGAGGCATTATGGGTAAACCGCTCAGGGGTTGCGGAGAGAAGACTGGTTTCCCAGCTAGCATTCTCCTTGCTACACCTCGGTTTAATCATGCAGCACAGTGGTCGGCCCGGCCTCCAGGAGCCCCCCACCTTCTAGCATCCCCTAGCACCCCCCCCCCTTCCGCTGCCTGCGTTGGCCTCAATTAGTGGGGAATTAAAGTCCTGTATCCCGGATGGGATTCACATGGGGGGGGACCTGCTCCTTAATTACACCAACTCTCCACGTGCTGTCGGGAACTGATTGCATTCCGAGACACCCCCCCCATACACACACACACACACACACACACACACACCACTGCAGCCCCCTCATATTTACCGACTGTTTAGAATACAGTTTGTTGAAATCAGTGAGCAGATGCAGATGAGGTATTCAGCTGTTACAATGGCACAGCACCGCCAGTGCCACTGTTGTTTTTCTGTTTTCACTTTCTTCCTTGTCTACGGCTAGTCCGCGGAGAGACGGGCTCTTCCTCACCCAAAGCGAAAAACAGCCGACAGCGCAGCTGTGAACCCCAGAGTCTCATTTATGGCCTCTTGTTTTGATTTGGGTTGGCGGTGTCGCTAGGCTAGCAAAGAGAGTTAGCGCTGTATTTATCATTTTCATCTATAATTTTTTTTGTGTAAGGGGATCTTCTGAAATTCAAAAAGATATGAAGAATTAATTAACACAAACTATTTGTCCCCCTCATTCCAAAAGTTTTCCTACCTTTGAATGTCTTCTTGTATGCTAGTTTATGCTTAATCTAAAGGTTGAGGACTTGAGTAGTTTTCATTTTGAAAGTATCCTGATTCTGTCTTTATGCTCTGTGATATACTACTGTGAGGACAAAGACTTTTTTTCCTTTGAATTTTCAGGAGTTGGCCTTGAGTGTCAGTCACAAGTGAACTATTTATTCTGTAATGTGTATGAGTAATCTCAAACCAGAAGACACCCAGAAGCCCACCTGGAAGCTAGGATACATTTTTGAGCAATTGACTGATTGTCCTATGCCCTGAAATATGCTTTCAATCGCTGTCCTTGATGAAAAATACATGACGTTCCAAAATTACCCTTACTGGAGAAATAACCTTGTTTATTCCACAGACTACAGTAATGGATATTCAGGAACACATATGCAATTATGGATTGTGCAACCCTCAGACAAATGATTTCATGTTGTTTTTTTTGTTTGTTAGTTGAGAGGGCCAATCACTGTGGAGACTTTTTCTTTTTTTCTTTCGTAGGTTGGTACGAGGACAGAGAAACAATAACTCTTTGTCTCTGCACCTGTGTGATGCCAAACCCCAGAAAACCTTCGGTGAATCTTTGGTGAAAAAGGCAGCAAATGCTACGTGCAGGCCCAGAATCGGCTGTAGACTGACAGACAGAGCTGAAGGCTCTCCGGAGTTGGCATGTGGTTGCACCTCTCCTTGTGTTACCTCTGCCTTTTATTTCTCATAAAGGTCAAAGCACAATAGGAAAGGGGGGGTTGCGTTTCACATTGGATCTTGCGTTCGCATCAATGAGCGGGAGGGGGTCCATAAATCAGACAAAAGACAAGTTTCCACGAAGTTCTGAGGGCTGGGATTTATAGGGCTGCCAATAATAGCATGACAAATGGGTGTCATTGTCAATTTTGAGCAAAGGGAGAAAGGAAAATCAATGAGAGACAGAGAGAGAGAATTTGGGTGAACGAGGGAAATGCTTTGACAATGGCAGATCAATTGAAACATTTATTATCTGTGCGCACCCTACCAGCCCTGGCTTAATCATGTATTGGCAATATAGAATTTTTGTCAAACACACACTGCAGCTGTGTGAATGTGTACACACACACACACACACACACACACACACACAGACACACAATGTGCTTGTGTGTGTGTGTGATCTTCACCATCACACGAGGTCTGGCATACACACATGAAAACGCACAGACGACAGCTGCTTAGTGACTGTGCAGACGTGAGCGTGGCGGTGGATCAAAGCCGGAGATGAATGTAGGGGTTGAATAGTGTGTGTGTGAGTGTTTGCGTGTGTGTGTGTGAGCATTGTATGTGCATCTATTTGGGCCTGTGTGAAGCAATGGCTTGTGCAGTGAAGTTGATGGCATTATTAACCTATTGTGCCCAGCGTCTATTAGGAGTTTGCCACAGCCTTTCAGCCTCTCTTTAGGAGAACAATAGCAGGACTCATCTCTCCTCGCACACCCAATACTCTAGCTCGGTCCCAGGCACGGCCTGAGAGACAGTGGCACGCCAGTGAAATTCCACTACGACATAAATGGGACATCAAACACCTTAAATTTCAGGTTGGTAACAACACTCCAAAGGAGTCTCTTTGTCAGGGAGGTGTCAGAACGCGTTCTTTGTCCCCTTTTTGTCACGTTGAAAGCAGCGCCTTTGCGAAGCTCTGGCAGCTGGTACAAAAGTGAGGGGAAGAGGCTCGTTAACGGAGCAAAATTAAAATGTCATTGTGATCTCTATTCTTAGGCGAGTCCAGGGCACCAGAAATGGATGGTCACAGTTTAACAATGTTTCCACAGTGAGCAATGAACCGGGAGACTTTGACTTCTCATCAGTGTGTCTGTGTGTGTGTGTGTGTGTGTGTGTTGTTTTATTGGTCCTGGCTTATAACCACATAGCTCCTATCAATATTTTGCAGGCAATGCAGACCAAAAAACGACAGATTATATTCTTGTTTTATAACCAAAACACCAGCCGCTATTCTGTTTAGTATTATGTCACACAGGCGATCTTACGTTGTCATATTGCCCTGCTCTGATAATATTGTTACCTCGTATTAGAAAGCACCAAACCAGCACCAGCAGGGGCTTTTTGTGTGTAGCTTCCCATTACAATAAAATCAACCTGTCATGCAGCTTTTTCCGAAAGTTGAATCCTCTGTTCTCTTCTCTCTCCATATCCCCTAGGCGATGGTTTTGGGGGCGTAAAAAGCAGCCTGTTGAGCAACCATCAGTCAGCTGGCATTTGATCAATGCCCTGGTCCCTTTGTGCTGCTAAGCGACAGATAAAAGAGACCTTTATCAGCTCCACAGCATCAGCTGCAGATAGCCAGCGGTGGCGGTGGCGGTGGGGTGGGGGGGTGGGGGTGGCTTTAGTCGGGCGGTGCTACACTCTAGCAACACGCGAAGCTAAAGGGAAAAGGGGTGAAGAGGTGGGGAGGGATATATGGCGCGCACCGTAGGTCGGTGCCTCAATACAAGGCTTTACAGCTGTCACCAGCCCTTTGGGAGGCGGGAGAGACAGATTAGGGCCAACGGTGTAACAGCAACCTTGGACACACAGAACAGAGACCTGGTTGCTGTCCCTGGTTTAAATACGGTCGAGTTACATGAAACATGCACTTACTCAGCCAGCCAGAACCCATCATTCAAACACACACATATACACATACATTACATGTATGTCTATATGTGTGTATATATTGTTGTTCTCATCTTTTTTAAATGTGCATGACGTTTCTATATTTTTTCCCTGTGTACTATGACTTCCTTTACAATGCTATGGCACTGTTCTGTCTTGAAGGCCTGCCTGTTTCCCTTTGCTAGGTTAGAGATCAGTTAAGATAAGGAATAGAGATGCAGATGTGTGTGTGAAACTGTGGTATTATTGTTCTTCTCGTCTTTTTGAAATGTACAGATGGTGTAACTCTAACATGAGCATCGCATCGTATCGCAACGTAAAAGTTATTCTGTTTTTTTACAAAACAGGATTTGCAGGACTCTGCCACACGCTTTGGAGCAGACATGGAAAGCAGAACAGACTGCTGCTTTCAGCGCAGCCACATATCCAATTCTTTCTTGAATTCCCACGGATCTTG
Source organism: Percopsis transmontana (assembly GCA_025447815.1). NCBI lineage: Eukaryota > Metazoa > Chordata > Actinopteri > Percopsiformes > Percopsidae > Percopsis > Percopsis transmontana. The sequence continues at coordinate 19,582 of JAOEHI010015165.1, forward strand.
AATGTCCTCGCAATGGAACACCCGCGCACACTACAAATAGGCTTTTGTGAATCTAATTAGTCCAACGGCAGCGCAATGGTGTGTAACCAATCGCCACTGTTTATCCTGGATCAGCAGAACAGCACGTTGTTTTATTTTCTCCTATACAATTTATTACCAGTAGGCTATTGAGTGCAAACAGTATATAAACAGAATGGAAGTAGCCTACTAGACAGTATACAAGTCATTTAGCAGACACTTTTATCCAAAGCGACTTAACAATTACATGGTGCTATTACATGGAGCAGGTAGGGGTTAGGCCTCTTGGCCTCAAGGATGCGTACAGGTAGGCCACCTCTGGGGCTTGAACCTATCACCTTCCGGCTGGGAGTCCAACACCCAGACCGCTAGACTATCCTAAACATTGTATGTGAACAGAATAAATAACAGCCCACTAGCCGGGGGCTAACACCAGATCCGCGGAGACTTTTTCTCCAAGCGACATATCCTTTGTTCTCCATCAAGCCTCCATCACTACGAAATCTGCATTTCCAGTACAACAGGGCTACCCACTTGAAGGAGTGTCTTTACAAAAGATTGTTAAAGCCACGCAAAAAAAAAAAGAAAAAGTACCCCTGTGTTTCAGAATTCCGAAATTTCGAGAATAAAGTCTAAATAACTGTCCGAGAATAAAGTCTAAATAACTGTCCGAGAATAAAGTCTAAATAACTGTCCGAGAATAAAGTCGGAATATTGACCTTGATGTTGAAATTGTGTTTCTAGAACAAAGTCGGAATTCTATAATATACAAATCAGCATCCTCACTGTGTCGGTGGGCAATGTGTGTGGGTGATGTTGACAAAATCAACTTTTGCTATTTAACTATTCATAGCAAAAAGGACATTTTGAGAAATTTTTGTAATGTTGATAGAATTTTTTTATTTAACTTAAATTATAAACAGAGACTCCCGAAAGCCCTCTTCCATATAAACAAATGGTAACTGCCACGTGTGCTTACAAGCACAGAGAGACACAATCCAAAGATTAGTTTGGCAGACAACTCAGCTGGCTTGTTATCGCTCAGGTAACATACGATTTACTTTGCAGTATACAGTCTCTTCTCATGACGATTTGTTGCCAATTTAGTCAACACATTCCTTCATTTGAAGTAGACTAATATATTAAATCTGTGGCAGCGCTTTGAGTACACAACAATGTCATTCTTGTAAACAACCTAATGGAGTGAATTGTCCAGTTCGGTGGAGAACCAGTTAATCCAAATGAAAGACATGAAAATGAAAATAAAGTCCTTGATGGCTCCGTGACAAGCAGGACAAAGACGTGGTTTAATACTACCCCTGACAAGAATACAATCATTTGCCACAACACATGCTGTCACTGCTGTGGGTCCGGGAAGACAAATAGATAGTATTAAATAGTTTCCCTACCCTTTACTGCATGACTTATACACCAAATGAGGGAGAAAAAATTGTGTATTTCAATTATGTATTTGTGGAAAATAAAGTAGGCCTCTAACCTTTATTTTACTGCTTTAAAACTCACTATCAGAAGGAAGCTGGAAACAACAAACCCTTCTGTGCTTCAACCCAGCATTTGTGTCTCTGGCCCTTGTTTTTCTGTTTTCACTTTAGTGGATATTGAAATAACCTTAAGGGTCTGTCAGCACAGGGGCTAAACTCACTAGTGTGTGTGTGTGTGCGTGCACAGTGCGTGCATGTCTGTCTGACTGAACTGTACAGTGAATCTTACTTTGTATATTTAGACACTCTTGCCCATTTAAAATATACCCACCTTCACTGGAATACTCCTAAAAAATTATTTTGCTAACTGCCAATAGGCCTACTATGTCCCTAAGCCTGTAAAAGGTGAATTGAAGGTGGAGAGAAGCAAAGTGCCGAAGTACAGAGCACTTGGGATTCTTCTCACCCGGGCCATTTCCCTCTCTGCTCCCTGGTCGTGTATCGTGTTGCGCGTCTTGAAGGCCTGCCTGTTTCCCTTTGCTAGGTTAGAGATCACGTAAGACAAGGAATAGAGATGCAGGCACACTGGGAAAGGAGTGCGTATGCTCTGTGTGTTTGGGGAGGCAGGTTTCGCACAACCTCCATGTCTTGCGTGAGTTAGCCTGGAGGCTAACGCATGTCAGGGTGATATGGGGTTAGGAGAAGATTCATTTGTGTGTGTGTGTGTGTGTGTGTGTGTGTGTGTGTGTGTGTTTATGCAGGCTGCCAATCTGTAGGCAGATAGCTAGCGGTGTTGCCGGTAGATTGACGGGCGTTATCGTCAGCTGGCGATCTCCCATCAGCCACTTGTCCACCATGTGACATGGCTTGTCAGACCACTTTGTTGCAGAGGAGGACACACACACACACACACACACACACACACACACACACACACACACACACACCATTTCAACTTGTAGATTAGAGCGAGCAGGACAGGAGGTAGCAGATAGCTAAAATAAAACCCGGGCAAGAAATAGATTATTTGAAAAGTGAAATGTTCACTCATTTAAAAAGTATTTGGAATAAATGCCAAATCATTGACAAACTGTTCTCATTTACGATTTGGCTGTTAAACTAAATGAGACCGCTTGGTGTGAACACCGGAACAGATGATTGACAGCTGCTTATTCACATATTCCGGAACAATTTGTAGAGGCCTAATTTTATTGATAGGGGCGCACAGACACAAATGAGCAGAAACATACAAACAAGATAAAAATTTGTTTATTGGACCTAATTTTCCCATCTGTCCCAACTGTAGCCATCGTTACTGACCAAAATCGAATCCTATTTCAGTTTAGAGTTTGGCGATCTCTGTCGAGACTCTGTTGATTATGATGAAAAAAACCGGGGCTAATCCAAAAACAGTCACCCAAAACATGTCCCTTTAAAGCGTGTAACGTTAAGGAAAATGTACCAGGAGATTCAACCATAATCCTGTCCTTCTATGTAATTGGACAGGCATGTGCACATCTATCTAGCTATTAAAGTTTTTTTGATACAGATAATCTCTCTAACCGACCTGTACAGGTAGCACGGAAAAACTGGAAACCAAAATGCTTATAGATCGCCACCTTGGAAATATTAATGTGTTTTTTGTTTACTTCTCCTGTTTTATGTATAGTTAAATAAATAAAGTACATCCCTTCGTCACGGAGTGTTTTGGTTGAGTGTAAGTGCAAGCGTACGGAGCCAGAAAGACACAGATAGGCAGGACTTCTATACCGAAAAAGAAGCTGGAGGGGAAACTCGCCGTTTAATAAACGAACGAAAGAGTAACGCTGGTTAGATACAAACGCTGTTTTCAGGCCAACAGGTAAACCAGCATACACACATACAGTGAAAGCAGTAATGCACACAATGACCCGAACCCAGGTGTAAAAGGACTCCCCACAGGTGCAACACGTTATGACGTGATTACAGAACACAGTTCAGGTGTGCGGCAGGGGAGCGCCGTAGGCTTGGCGAGCCACGCCCCGGCGGGACCCAAAGGGTGGGGCGGGGCTCCGTCACCCCACCGTATAGACAGTGCCCCCGGGCGTGACACCCCCTACAAGCGATAACGCTTACAGAACCAAATTCCACTTCTCCAGGAGCTTCTGAAACAGCAAAAGGCCCCTTTTCTCACTCAGTGTTCTCCATTTCCAGAGGGTGCAAGACCTCTTCTCTTTGCCATATCAAAGACTAATAGCTACACTTGAGCAGAGAAGATTATGCTTATCTATCAGAAGAATCTCCAGGTACCAAATTATTTCTGTAGTTTTGATATAATTTTTCTTTCTTGGTATTACGAGACAATTTTCTCTTTCTTACAGGTCTCCAATGCCCAACCCTACACACACACACACACACACACACACACACAGACACACACACACACACACACACACACGCACACACACAGACAGGCAAAGGCATTGATGTGCGAATTCATGTGCACACTGATACTGTATACATGCTTGTGTGCGTGGAAACACACATACACACACACACACAGACACAAGCTTGTGCTAGTCCTGACAGTGTACCTCTGCCCTGCTCAGCGACCTTTTACCGTTGGTCACTTCCACAGTTGGAGCCAACCTTTCCCCCCTCCGGTCGCACCGCTACGACCGCTGCACCTGAGACCAGGGACGCAGCACTTCCTGCATGCTGCTACAAGACCTAATGCCTTTCCTGCAGTGTGACCAGTGGAGAAATGTGTGATCGCAGGCCTTATTTGCCCCTTTTCGGTTTGTGGGTGATAAAGCCCATCTTTAGCATAAAGTAAAAGTACAGGAGGGACTATGCATCTTTGAAGCTCGATGGAGGACCTAGGATGGCAGGATAGGCTGTGGGTGGTTAGGGTAGGGTTAGGGGTTCAGTCCCCGAGATGCCCTATAAGCCTACCTGTAAGCAATTCTTGAGCAAGGTCCATAATACTTACGTAAATGTGCTGCTCAATGTAATGTCGCTTTGGAAGAAAGCTAAATGCTAAATGAAGTAATTGCAATCTAGGATTGTACCACTGAGCTGTCAAAGTTCATGAAAGGAAGTTAGGCAAGTGTGTGCACACAGTACTGTATATACACAGGCCTTCATATGACCTGGGCAGCATTAGTGTTTTGGTTGGAAATCACTCCCTACGTTTTCCAAACGTCTAACTAAAAAGCAAAAGGCACACACATGCGTGCTCTGGGAAAACCGTTATTTTGCCTGTTTGACCTTTATTTGTCTCTGTTCTGCACCCCCTCTGGCCAGTAAATCCACACCGCCCCTTTAATGCCTGGTGAATGCATGGCTCTGTAACCGCGGCGCGCTGTGACCTTGACTTAAAAGTAAAAGCAAAGCGCACGTTTGTTGACGATGTCGGTGCTCGGCGGCGACCTTCGGAGCGACGTTGGCCTCGGCCGCTGCTCAGTGTGTGGCCTTTTGTCGCCGGTGGGGACGTGATTTTTAACAGCGTGCCGTGTCAGACGGACAAGCCCAGTAAGCGGAAAAGCGGAATAAGAGCTTTTGCTAAATAAAGTGCTATTGCTTTGCTCCGCTGACTCAATCCAACCTGTTAATAATGAATAATGATTAGCTCAGGTAAAAACCACCGGAGATTTATGTTAACAGCATTTGGGCAATTGGCCCATTGGCAATAATGATATTTATAGGCAGGCTGGGGAGATGCAGGATTTCAACCGGATGAATTCTTAAATCAATACCCTTTTCATTACCTGCCTCTCGTTCCCATCCTCCAAGCCTGTGCACGCCTGTGTGCATACCCGCGCTCGCCTGCGCCTCGGGGTGCTAATGCGTGCCTCCATCGGCACCGGGGCCGCCCATACATGCGCGCGCGCGCGCGCGCATGTATGGGCGTGTGGGCATGTACAATCGAAAGCACACGCGTGTGCGTGCGTGCGTGCACGTGCGTGCGTGCGTTGTGTGTGTATATGAAACGTGTCCTGGCACCATCTGTTCCTCCCTCGCCTCATCAGAAGCCCCTCCATCAGTCACTACGAAGGGAGGGCCATATCATAATGGTCCCCCCCACCCCACCACCACCAACCAGGTGCCTGGCCATCGGCATCTATTTGCGCGGCGGTCACACAGGCGGCTGTAGAAGCCCAGTTCCTGACTCGCAGCGCCGCATCCTTTAACAATTACCGATAACAAGATGAACGTTGGAAATGAAGAGCCGTCAGGGCAGCCGATACGCACCGCCACGCCTTGCGTATCGGCTGCCCGCCCCCCACCCCATCTTCATATTAACCTTGGCGTTGAGCTCGGTGTGCCCTTATTGGGGATTATAATCAACCGGCGAATGGGCAGTCAGGGGGTCGAGTGGGCGACAGACACGCACACCTCTCCTTCCCTCCATTGACGCCCACTTGCATTTTCCCCCAAACTCCATCCGCTGGGGTTTTAATTTCCAATCCAGTCACCGCTCTTTGGCCGGCGGTCTGGGAGCATACTGTAGCCATAAAGAGGGCGGATGGAATGTTTGTGCGGGCCGCGTGTTAAATGGTACCTGTCCCCTGTCAAGCCTGTCTGGCCACGCAGATAGCCTCCACTATAGAGAGGCATTAGGCACCACCAGAATAGTTCTCATCTGCCGTGGAAAGAGAGCGTGGTACCGGCACGGTCTGATAATAAGGCTTTGATGGAGAGCATTAACGCAACAGCTTCCAGAGGCTGATTGACTGCCGGCATCGCCGCTCTGGTTGGGGAAGAGGGAGAGAGTTAAAGGGACGCTCCTCAATAGAAGCCCACATTTCCTCCCCATTTCACTGGTTATGTTTTAAAACACTACTGTACACAAAAGACATTGTCTGTATGGGGGGAGGGGGGTAGATAAGGGTGTAAACCTAGGAACTCTGTAGACAGAGGAGTAGAGGGGAGTGCGAGCCACCAGTTGGGGGGACATTCAACCCAAAACAACAATGTTTTTATAAAGGTTGTATGAACTAGTTCAACAAAACAACAATGTTTTTATAAAGGTTGTATGAACTAGTTCATACAACCTTTATAAATGTCTGGGTTGAAGGGCAATTCCAGACCAAATGGACCTGAACCGAGAGAGAAAAGCGTAGCAAAATAAACGAAGCGAAAGAAGGGGGGATAGCAGATAAGAAACACCACAGAAAGGCATTCGGAAAGATTTCCTTTTCCCTTTTCCTGCAAATCTGACAGTGTATCTAATTCCTCAAAGCATCCCCACCTCTGCCATTGGAGAGCATCACCCCACCCCACGCTACCACCCCCCGTATCCCCCGAGCCCTCCCTACCACCATCCCGGCGGATTTAGGGGAGAACACGGTGTGCAGTGTTTATCGCCTCGCTCCCTTCATTAGGAATCCCACAGATTAGGCTTGACATTCTCACAGATGAGAGGGCTAACAAAGGGAGCGAGCTATTAGCATGCTAATGCACATCAAAAGAGTTCCGAGTGGTCCTTTCATCCCGGCTCTAAGCCCTCTATTCTCGCAAAAAGTGGGGCGATAATATATTTCTGAGTCACCTGTGAGCGTTCCTGTGTGAATGACTGTATGCAGATTCACGCGCGTGTGTTTGTGTGTGCGTTCCCTTACATCACATAAATCACACAGGCATACAGCATTGTATGTTGGTTCGCTGTCCCAATAAATAGGTGTGTATTTAAGCTGAATCTGTCGCCCCGACTACACTACAGTAACAGCTCATTTATGAGGGCTGTTAGACTTCTACCCGTCTTCCACCATTCACCTGATTCTGCCACTGGTTTGTCTGACTATTCTTTCTTTCACAAGATGGCAGTGTACCGCCTTGGTTTCTTCGCTCCAGTCGGGGAGAGGAGCATTTTCCTGGACTCTTGTCACGCCACTGTAGGCAGCTCAGACTTTGAAGAGAGAGGTGTCTCTTGACGCATACAAAACAGCTCATAGCAGTTTCTTTCAACCCTAATGATGTGCAGAAAACAGTTTGTTTGTTGTCCTATTGATTGGACGATTGGACTGAATAAGAAGCAATGAATGGATTTGGAAAGACTGTGTGCGTACACATGGTGTGCGCTATTTATGTGTTGCGTGGCCAGTCTCTCAGAACACTTGCATTGAGGATTTCAGCCTTGTTCTCTGTGCCTGCAGCTGCGGTGCTTGTAGGAAAATGGGGGCAGAATTGCTTCAAAACTTTACAGCCATTACACCATATTCTGGGCAGGAAAAGACATATTCATTTTAAGGCTCACGCAACTGTGTAAGTGTATGCCTAATCCCCCTCAGGTTTCTCATTTGCTGGGATACACAGGAATTAAAAGCTTTTAGTCAAATGAGGCCATTATTTAGGCCTCTTAACAACTGTCTTGGCCTTTTAGCCCTCCTTGGGTGACTCTCCACAGAAACAGTGTTATTCATATTGTTGCTGAATGGTGCTTTCATATGATGAGGGGGCAAGTGTGGGATACACAGCAAATAAAGCAGGGGAGATTACAATCTCCCAGCAAAGATAGAAGCCAACATGCCCTGGGTAACAAGATACATGAAACATCCTCCTCTCATTATGATGCCCGTGTGATTTCTGCCAGAACAGAGCTCAATAACAGCAGTAACGGTTTTATACTTTGAATGGACAATATAGCATGGAACAATGTTTCTCAACTGGTGGGTCCTGACCCAAAAGGGGGTCCTGAGCCGGTGTTGAGTGGCCCGCGGGCGTACGCTTCGGCTCTGTCAAAAAGTCAACTTAAGTTTTTAGTCAACTTAAGTTTTTAAGTTGACCGAACTTCCGATGGTGCGCTTTTAAAGGTGTTTTGAACGGTGCACATAGACATTGTGGATGACTGCACAAGTTGTTTTGTGAAATAAATTATAATGGAAATGAAATTATTTTTGGGTCGTGACTTAATGACCAAGGCAAATGTGGGTCCTGAGGTCAGACCCGTTGAGAACCACTGGCAGGGAATACAAAACAGATTGTACTGTTGTGTTGGCCATTGTGCCAGCGTCCCTCAAATGTCCCCCTAACCTTGGGAGTCATATAGAACTCCCCTGCTGTACAAAACCATATTCAATGTCACAGAGCCATACTGTCGCTTTGGTCAGCATAAATTATCATTATGATGAACACCAATTTTCGTACTTCGTACTGAAACAGCTTTATAAAGTGACTTTGCGGTAGCATAAATGCTCAGACTCGCTTTCCACTGTGCTTTGAAAAGGATATTGCTGTCTTTGTTTGTTTATTTCATGTTATGTTGACACTATGAAAAATATTAAATTACATTAAATAGACAGAATGTGACACTGGAATGTGTGGATGTTTCTCATTAACTATTAATGAGTATTTATTTTAATTTTTAGGGCAGTTATAAGTGTAGTGGGGTCATGTATAGATACGATAAACAATAGTCACATTTGATGCAGTACAGTATATATAGGATTATACAGTTTTCCTTAATCTTCTCTAAAATAGCTTGAGAGCATTGTATTCCCGCCCCATTTAGGCCATAGCAAGTGACAGCATATACATTGTAAAACCGCTTGACCTAACCTACATGGGGGGGAGAGGAACGTTTAAAAGATATAGTAGAAAGAGAAAGGCGTGAGATAGGAATGAAAAAAATGAAACCGTAAGTAGAAAAGTCTTAGCCGACGGAGCCAGCAGCAACAACACAGATCTCAAAGCGGCCACTTTGTTTTTCTCGGTGCGATATGATCTATTCCCAACATATCACACTCCAGATGTTGAGCCTGCCTCAGATGAGATGACCGTCCTAACAAATGTCTTTCACACGGACACACACACACACACACACACACACACACACACACACACACACACACACACACACACACACACACACACACACACACTTTTCTCTCTTTCAAAAGAGACCACCACCATACAATGGGCCATTTGACATCAATCTGTGGCCAGGTGACTCACACACACACACAAAGATATCGACTTTTCCCTGTCTAAATGTGCAGATAGATGCTGGCGTATTGCTTTGGTTCAACCACCAAATATCTAGACACACAGTCTGGGGACTCTTCGCTCTATTGATTAACCATTAAAGGAATAGGCAGCCTTTGGTATCCAGTATGCTGTGATAGTATGCTTGTCTTATTCAATGACAATTTTAAGGTCACAGTGATGAATCACAACAGTTCGGGGCCCTAGTTTCCGGGTCAAGACCGACGGAAACTATTGCTAATTTCGGGACATGTGGCGGTGGCGTTAATCGGGTGCAGCGGCTGCACAGTTGTAAAAGGGTTGGATTAGAATGAATAAATGATCAGTAGGTGTGGTGGGGGCTGTCCTCAATTACGGCCAATCAAATCAGCTCCTCTCAATCCCATTTACAGCAGCGCGCTCTCTGTCATGGCAATTTGGTAATGGAAATCTTTCCTGCACATTCTATGAACATACACAAAAGTGGTTCTGTGCTTAGTGTACCTTCACCTAAAGCCCGGAAACTAGAAACTAGAATGCTACCACAATATTTGGTTTTATTTGACCCCAAACTAGCACTACGCCTATTGATTTTGACTGACACACCCTCTACTGCGCCCCCACGCATTTCGGCGCAAGCGATGTAATGGCGAGTCGAGAAATTAGCAAACACACCCAGGCGAGAGAACAACCACCTTGCACCCAACTAAATTGTCACTACGTCAGTGTTGGTACTACCCCCAGCCTTGCGCCGTCCGGAAAACAGAGCCCCTTATATTTAGCAAACTAAATGAAGACTAGATTTGGGCTTGTATTCCAAGAGACCTTAAGTTGTAAGTCGCTTTGGATAAAAGCGTCTGGTAAATTATCAAATTGTAAATTGTAAATTGTAAGTTGCAGCCCATCTGCAGTCAAATTTTTAAACAGGAAGCTAACGCAAGAAACATGAAAATAACTTGTATCGTCGGCCTCTTTCCCACATATGCATTTATGCATATTCCAGGGGTGGATCATCCACATTCTTCAAAGACACTAACGCAGCACACCAAATATTGGACAGACAGAAAACGACCTGCTGTTTCGCAGGTTTGTAATTGCAAATTGATTAAATGATATATTTTCCGTAAAAAAGCTTTGGCATCCCGACTCTCTTTTGAAATGGAGCAGTGGAGAAAAGCCTGTCTGCTATAATTGTACAATACACATGCCATCTGTGCAAGCCTGGGTGGGTGTTAAAAAGGAAAGGAGAAAAGTTGCGGGGATGAATGACAGAATACAGGCAAGTTCACGATGACATCAAATTAGAACTGTTAAAGGGGCAATGGGATTTTCATTTTGCGATGGGTCTCAGGCCCGTGG
>JAOEHI010015175.1:0-30337 GCA_025447815.1 Percopsis transmontana
CCGCGCCCCCGCCCCCCCCCCCCCCCCCCCCCCCCCCCCCCCCCCCCCCCCCCCCCCCCCCCCCCCCCGGTGGGTGGGACCTTTTTTAAATAAATAAAGACTTGACCTTAGTGAACTAAGGCATTAGCAGAGATGCTAATGTTTTATATTCCTATTTCCGTCTGTAAATTACACTATCTGTAACAACATTTTTATGCGATTTTAGTTTGGGGGGATGTGTGGCAATATGTGCAAAAAAAAATAAAACCTCAGCATTGTTTTTGGTAAAGTTCCCCTAAGTCTATGGCAATGAAAATGTTCACATTAGCTGTGCAACGATTGTGTTACGGTGTCGCTAAACTCGTATGTGAATCAAGTAGCACAAGCCATCTATCATAGATGTCTAGGGTACCGAGCTGTACTCACTGCAGTTGAGTCAGGAACAAGCCAACATTCCTAAAAAGAACGGCACCTGCACATGCCCAAAAGAAGGGATTCAGTATTTACCATGGCATTTCAGTTTGGACAGGAAACATTTATAAACCAATGCAGAAACGGTAGTGTGACAGAAATGAAAATGGCATGTAAACGTTGTTTTACAATGTATCCTTATAGTGTGGATATGGCCTCCAGGACTTGAATTTTGCTTAACGATACCCAACACGTACTTGATACTTGCTGGTACTTGATCATCACTTGTTGACACCTCTAGCAACAAAGTCTGATGTTTTTATCTCTGCTTCCGGCCCTGACCACTTCCTGCCCATAACCGACCTGGAGAGGACTAGATATACATTTCTGGAGCATGTTTCAGAGTATATATATCACCAAGACTCGTGTTTAACAGCACCACCTGAACTGGCAGGAAGGGAAAGCAGTTTTTTTTCTTTTTTGCACTTTTACTGCTTTACTGCCAGTTTGTGTTTCATGGCCGCAGCAGGTGACAACCTGAGCAGGTTTATAATCACTTAGGGAGCTCAGGAGAAATGGAGGCCACAGCACCCCAAAGTAGGCCTCAGGATTGGGCTGGGGTGGACAGGAAGCTGGTCTCCCCCATGCAGCCTCCTTGCCAAGGAAACCACAGGAAACTCAGCAGATATAACTATGAGTGCTATGTGATAAGATATCTGATATTTATCTGAATAGGAGGAGGGAGCCTTTACACATGTAAAACCCGCGCCGGCCTCAAGTTGGTAGCACACTAACGTCAGGTATTTCCTGGAGAGTGTTCAGGACAAAATGATCCTTACATTTCAGATGAGAAAGAAATTGATAAAGCGGTTTCATAGTTTCAGTAAGACATCTGGGTTTTCCCGAATAGTCCTGAGAAATGATTTAAGAAGCTTAGGTTCCTACTTTCAGGAGATATGTGAATGTACAGCTGCATTCAGACAGGCAGTTCAAATCTGATTCTTTTTGCACATCTGAGATAAGTCAGATCTTTTACCGGACAAAACAAGATATCCTGTACAAATCCTCGAGGTGCAACCCACGTCTGTCTGGTTCAATCAGATTTCAATTGTTTTGTTTCTTCCCTGCAAGCCTGACACACTTGATTCTCAATGTTTTGACCCATGACCCCAAAAAGACAAGCAAGCTGTGAATCACTCATTGATTCCACTAAAAATGTATGCACATTAGAAAGATTACAAAACTAGCATAAATAATAAAGTAAAACAATTTAATATATTGAAATTAAATCCCCCTTAATTTCAACCTGTAACGTTGTGTATAGTGGGGTGGCGAGTGTAAGCGAGAGCCAGAGGACGACACAAGCAGACCGGAGAGCAGTGAACTCATAATGAGTGTTTTAATGATCCACAACGTACATGTGAGACAACAGCAACACAAACAATGACCGACAGCACCTAGTGCTGCTGGGAAACTTAAATATAGTCCCTAATCAAACTAAGGAGTCGCAGCTAGGACAGGAGGCACGGAGCGTGCATGGGCCTGTGCACGCCAATCGTTACACAACCACTGATATACCGTATACAGCAGTGGCAAGTGTCTTGTAAATGAATACTTACTCTTACTTGTACTTTTCACATAATAACAGTATAATTTGATTATACCTAATTATATAGTTTAGTTCAGTTTTAAGAATATTTTGGGCCTATTTATTTTACATTCATATTTGCAGTCGCTTTTTTTTTATTCCAAAGTGACGTACAATCAGCACATTTGACAATAGCTGAATAGGTCATATACCAGTTAATGTAAGTAAACATTCTGTTAGAATATAGATAGCAGCATGTCATCAGGGCTAACTTAGCTATACATTTTACAGCATACATTACTTATTAACATACAATATCATTCAATCCTCAAAATAATTGCCTACATCCTAAATATCAGCAAAGTGCAACATTTTCTAACAGCAGATCTAACAGAGAAAGAAAGAGAAAACATTTTTTTGTTGTTTTTAATTCAGTTACAAGGAGGGTAAATGGGAACCGACTAGAGGAGAGTTGTTTTGTGTAGGCTAACAGGGGCTGGCTGAGTGACTTTGTGGCGACCTTGACTGTCGGCAGGCTGTAAATAAAGGAACGCTGTTTCAGGTTGTCACTATGTTGGGCTTTTAACATCCATACCCTCCCTCTCTCTCTGGTTTATTTAATTTTAAATGTTATTACAATTAGTTGTCAACTCTTTATCACAATAATTTTGTGTTTTTCATTTAGTCAAACGTTATATATGTTTATATATGTTTTATAATAAATAAAACGAAACGAAACTAAATTAAAATAATTTCCCCACATGCCTCCTGTTTAATTCAACAAGGATCAGGGGATTATGCATCTAAATGGACAGCCTGGCTGACCCACATGCCTGTATGTACAACCCTGCTCAAAGCGTGTGAATTCTGCCATTTGGGTGTAAGTGTCATGTTCACATTGGATACGTCAATCCTACGGTATAAGGTGAATTTAACCCGCTCACGGGGGCCAGCGGCCGTACTTCATTGACAGGAATTCTGCAACGACAACCCCCTCCCCATGGAGGAATAAAGATGGAGTCCTCACTCAGCATGTATTTCCCCTCACACTTTTTCACTTTTAGTTTGACACCTTCACTTGCTTCGGCGTGGAGATGGCAGAGCTGCACTTGTCAACAGGTGCTCTGTAGATTAAGCCGGTCGTTCTCAATCTCCAAAAGATATTGCCATTCCCTGCTCGCTAACTATGAATTAGTATTAGCACAACAAAAATTGATATACAACCATAAACCCCATTGGAAAAAAGTATAGCCATTAGGCCTGGATGACATACTACGACTTTTACTATTTACTATCATGATAACCATGGGTATTTTCAGCCTTAGCTTTTCAAAATCCCAGTAATATTTAAAATCACATACTTTATGTTGATACATTTTTGGTCATATCAATCAATTTAGAGTAAAATATGACTATATCTTAATTTTATTGTGATACGATATCACTCAAGGACGATAAAAGATAATACTGAATGATCGTCCTGCCAAAACGTACATTGTGTTAGAGAGGGGTCCCAACCACCCCAAATCTGACAACCTCTGGCTCCTTACTGGAGTTGACAGAATATGGTATCTGTTAGGTTGTCATAAAAACCTTCCTACTGGCTGTCTGTTCATGCTGTGATGGTTCAATTTTAATGCTGCCAATCCGCTGATCTTTGACATTATAGTGAATTTCTACTGAAAATGAAATTTGGAAAGGAAAGCAAAATGTAAAAACACTTAAAAACATTGGGTTGGCCAGCTAGGTTGGCAGACGGGTTATTCCTGGAGACCCTTGCAGATGTTGACAAATTTGCCCCTGGACCTCCCACATTTCGTCTCCAATACATTATGTATGGTGTACCAGTGGAAGTTCCGGGGCTTAGTCCAAAATCCATTCCCAGAAAAACCACGGGGCTATTCACTGATCTGACCCCTTCTACTCGCCACCATGACCCTGTGGTATTATTTTAGCAGAAAATCAAGTGAAACAGACACATATGTTAGTCTTTTGCTGAGTGATACAGGATTCTGTGAGACATCTGCTTCTTATTACATTAACAGCATTTAGCAGACGCTTTTATCCAAAGTGACTTACAATTACATTGTTCTATGACATGGAACAGGTAGGGGTTAGGTATCTTGCTCAAGGATGCTTACAGGTAAGCCGACAAACACGGAAGCATGCCACAGCCTTTAAAGTTAGGGTCAGTACTGTAGCCTTACCATTTGTGCAGATTTATATTGTCTGGAAAAATAGTACACAATATTATACAGTATACAATAACACATATTACTTGTTCACTTGCTTATCATTTTCTTTGTTTCTCCAATTTGATGATATGTGCTTGTACTCGTGCTTTCAATTTGATGTGGGAATAATGTCTAAATATTAATAATGCAATCTTATTAAATCTAGTCTTCAGGTAGGTGGCTTTTCAAATTGGATTCTGGTCTAAAATCTTCCACTCTGCAAGGTAAGAACAGGACAATCATTAAACTGCTACTTAGTTGTTTTATTGTAAACAATTTGATTTCAGGTAAACATGGCTACCCACAGGTCCTTCTATATAGCTTCTAATAGCTATTTCTCTATACAAAACAACTGAATCTCCAGATGATGTGAGTGTACATGGCTTAAAATATATTTAAGATATTAGATGTTCCAAGTTTTGTATACCAAGTCATTTTTTAGTCTTAAACATCACAATATTTCTAATATTATATATTTCTAACACAATAGAAACAAGCCCATAGGCTCAGAGAGAAAAAGAAGAAAAAGAAACAGAGAGAAGAAAAGCGGGGGATGAGGTGAGCGACTGAGGTTGGCAATGACTTTGCTCAACACATTTTGACATCTGGGTACATGAGTACACTGGATTTTTCCTTAACCAGTTGCCCATACACACCAATCCACAATGAAACAAACTTATTCGTATTTTGAGCCCTTAAGGTTGGCAGACAGGACGGCTTTGTACTGTGGCTAAATGTGTTTCAACATTTGAGATCCAAATATGAACCGTGTGATCAGAACAGAATGGTATAAATATCTCTGGTTTGGTAGTCCATCTTCTTGTTAACACTTCAGATGGCCCGGCCTTCCCGTTTGACAGACACAGAGCAGACTGCGCCTTCAAGTCAGTGGTGTGTGCGTACATGTACTCTGTGTACTTGTATGTTTACATGGTCCCTGAAAAGAATAAAACAAAGGAATGGAGATGTAGAGAACAATGTCTCATTTGTCTTTCACACTTTACGTATGAAAAGTACTGAACTGTTGCAAATGGGTGTGAAATGGGTCTTGAAATAGACTTATTTTTCGGTACATGTTTTGTAAATAAACAGAAACTTGTTACAGCCTGCTATCTTAATAAAATAATTCATCCTAGACTAACTGCATCCACACCGGCAGTGACAGCCAGCTACAAAGTCACATACTGTCATTCATTTCAATGAGCACCAGGGCAACACAGAGCCAAAAAGCGACTAGTGACAGGAAGAGTTGATCAAACCTTGACCAAAACCAAACCTTTACATTCAGAGTTTCAGTGACGCGTGTAGCGATTAGATAGCCACGACCAATCACACGTTCCCCCTTTGTTAAAAATATATATTCTTGGCAATCAAAAATTAATGAGAAACTGTATTTCAATGTAATATTCATACGAAAACCCCCACACAATACAAAATGTAGTTTCTGAAGAAATTCCAGTATTTGTGTAAATACTAACGAATCCCAAAGTGAGAATGTAAAACTGCTATATATTCAAAAAGTGTAGATAAAACAAATTCACATATTCACTGTTATGTTGACAAATTTATTTTTCGTTACAATTTGACGATTATGTCCTTTGCACAAGCGTCAACAGCGTAAAACAAAAACGAACATACGAAACAGATACACACGAAATATGAGCATCGATTGAACACCACACAAGTTCGGTTATTCTCAAAAGTAAGGCCAGGAAAGCAATTTTTTTGCATGACGTCATTGCTTGGGATTAACACGGATACACATTCGTGCGGAAGGCACAGAAGACACTAATGCACATGTATGGTATGACGTTGGGACAATTAGGCTTTGCTACATGCGAGAACGGGAGCACTTTACGATTAAATCAATGGCTGCCATTTTTATGTGCCGTATCCAGTTTTTATATAACATGCACTGTACAAAGTATTCGGACAGCACTACGAAATGTCTGGCACACAAAATGACAATCAGGGTGCGATTTCGAATACAGAGGAAGGGAAAAGGAGAGCCAGAGAAGAATGAAAGAGAGTGTGTGTCTAAACCTGCGCTGCTGATGTGATGTGTGCAGGTCAGCACATCTCTCCATGGCAGCCGTATGAGATGCATTTTCATCTCCCTCTGCAGGGGAGTCCCAGATTTATGGAGCTGAAACTCTACGCCTGTATATATGCTTTCCAAACTCCAGCCAGTCTCAACTCTACAGTCATTCAACAGTTTTCAAACGAGTCAACTAAAAATATAATATAGGCCTACTGTATATCCATATAGACATCACAACAACAAAATTGTTTAAAATAATAGTAATACAGTAGTAATAGTACAATAGTAATACTGTACGTGATAATGATATATGAAATCTTAATTTATAAAACACTTTTAAAATACATAAAAACAAGGGAAAATAAAATTGGTAAATAGAATTTTGTACATATTGTAAAAATCACCAATAGCTTTCAACAGACAAAGATTATAGAGGGTTAGAAAGAGATGCAAGTAACATCGTCCCTCTCCTGTTCCATTCCCACACTATAAAAATCACCAATATATAAATAAACCTACATTAATAGTCTGAAAAGATCAGTTAGAAAATAACATAAGTCTATAAAATGTGTTTTACGCAGTATAGTATTCAATTCCCATACAATTACAAATGGAACAAACACACACTTCTGTGTCTGTGTTTATGGACGGCAGGTCCGTTCCAGCGGTATCTCTTCCAGATGGGTCTCTGTCCTTCAGCCTGCCAGCCTCCTGCTGCTAGTCGTAAACTAAGCTAATTTCTTTAGCATACCTGGGAGTGTGCCCTGTGGTGCTCCTCAAGGCTGCTGCTTGCTGACCAAAGAGGGCATGGAGAATCTCACACACAATCTGCAAACCAACTGCCGCCTGTTTTTATATAATAACGTTTGCGCTCAGGGCATTCTGCAACTTATTAGAAACATTTTCAATTTTTTGGAAGCAATACTGAACTTTTCTTAAACCCTTGACTCTGTAGCTTCCTTACGTTAAAAAAAAACATCCACCATAATCCACCGTTGATGTTTTTGTTTCTAAAAAACACACTTCTAATGTGTTTACAAAGCTGCTCGCCATCTTTACTGGTAGTATGCATTCTCAAGTTACTTAATTTTGTGTTTAAGATAAATTTAAGTTTTGCATTAAACTTAAAAAATAGATATTGCAAATACAATTTTATACAAACCGAAGTAACTTCCGAATACAGTATAATACAAATTTCATGACGAATGCTGTTTTAAGTCTGCACGTCGAAAGAATGGATGTATGGTTCAATGAACAAGTGATTCAGTCATTGAACGAGAGCGGGGCATCTCGGTCGTGAGTGACTTATGATGTTTTGGGAAACCAGAAATTACACTGACCGACTTGGTGAGTCTTTTGAACGAATCCTTTCATTAAACGGAGTGAAATGATTTCAATCTTTAAAAAGACTTGAATCTACCTGACAGCTAGCATCCAAACAACACCACATAAACATTCAAACAATAATCTCAAAAAATACATAATTCATTTCCACAGGAGAGTATGGAAAGGTTGGATTTTCTTCTCCTGCCTGGGCCCTGCCCAAATGGTTTCTTGACTAACGTCCACTGCCTACTAACGCTCGCTGGCTTGCGTTTGCTGGCTAATGCTCACTGACTATCTCTTGCTGGCTAGCTTGCGCTGGCTAGCCCTCACAGGCCTCTGTCCTGCTTTATATCCTAGATGCTTACTGACTATCTCTTGCTGGCTAGCTCGCGCTGGCTCTCTGTACTGCTGTATATCAAATCCTAGATGCCTACTGACTATCTCTTGCTGGCTAGATCGCGCTGGCTAGCCCTCGCTGGTCTCTCTGTACTGCTGTATATCAAATCCCACAGGCCTCTGGGAAATGTTTCAATTCCACACTTGCCTGTCCCACTCGCAAATTAAGCCTTGTTCAGGTCTTGCGTTAGTATGAGACCTAAGCATAACACAGTCCATGTGGTGTCTGCATGTGTGCTCATGCACATTCGTGTGAAAGCGTGCCATAGGTGTGTATGTGCTTACAGCAGTGGCTCAACAATGCCAAAAGTCTTTTTTTCAAATTCAGCATTTTCCCCTTTCTTTTGTCCTGTATTATTTTTCATGACCTATTTAGTGAAGCTGACAGCTAGCTAGCTAGCGCACTGTGTTCAACATCTATACATAATGTGTGCTCAAGCGGGGTTTCACCTGTTGTCTGTATACTAGATAAGGTTTTGCATCATATCATATGTTGTTTTAATTTGATATAAGAGGGACATACAGTACATGTCACATTGTGCCAGAAAGTTTGGACAGCAGTGGTTAAAATAACGATTTTGGGACTACAGTATCCTGTGAATTATTTCCAAGCCACTGTAGCCCCTTTACCACATTAAACATTTTTGCCAATACTATCCTAGAACAAAAGAACATCAACAAAAGATTTGTTGATGTAAAAATTGCATTTATTTTTAAAGGTTCAAATATTGTAAAAGAGTTTCAGTTTATTTGAACCTTTTTTGGCTCCAGATGGCTCTGCTGGTTGCAACAAACCACCTATCCAGCATTAGAAGCTGGTCAAAGCAAGCCCATTGCTTGTTACATTAAAAAAGTATTGAACCCTTGGCTGGTTATCTTCTCCCTAGTGAGGAGGCAGAGTATCCTCTTTCCATTTATCACTCGGTTCCTCCCCAGGGCCCTAGCAACAGACAGAACTCTTCTGCCCCGTCGGGGTCAGAGATATACGGCCCAGTGTGTCCAGACAGGCAGCCAGCTTCCTCTACTGACATACAGACTGACCTTGAGGACCCCGGGGCCGGCTAGAAGACCTCAGGGGACCTACACAGAGAAGGATGGGATGGATGTGGATGAAGGGTGGGTGTGTGAGTGTGGGTGTGTCTGTGTGTGGGGGGGGAGTAAATGCCTGGGGAGTTTGTTGTACAATGTTGTTCATTCATTAATTGTTTTTAAAGGAAACGAGGCCAGCTTTTGTGTTTATACAGTGGGGGAATGAAAGAGGACAGGGACGATGTTACTTGCATCTCCTTCTAACCCACTATGATATAACTATAACCCCACTTTGTCTGATGAAAGTTTTCTCAGCATATATACTATCGTTTCTACCATTGTCGGCTAATGACCTGTGTGAAAGTGGAATGTGGCTCGGCCACGGTTTCTCTCAAACCATCAGGCTGTCTGAGTTTCAGTCAGGGGCGTAGTAAGCATTTTAAATGTGTGTGTGTGTGTGTGTGTGTGGAGGGGGGGGGGACGCTAAGGTTGGGTGTCTGAGAGGGCTCCTACGGGAAAGAATAACCAATAACCAACATAGATTTTCCTGCATTTCTACACTACCTGACATGACTTCTGATCTGATTAGGAAGTGATATTCCAATATAAATAAAAATGACCAATGTCTGACTTCATATTTGCACAACAGCCAGCAACAGGACAGACTGCGGTTATATTTGTTGCAACAAAAGGGAAAAAAGAGAGACTGTGAGACTGTAAGCAAAACAGGGCTTTACCACTCTTATTATGTTTGTTTTTTTACACTATAAACCTTATTATCTCTTAGATATAGTAGTTACATTGCGGTGTCAAAGATACTCATCAGAATACTCTTGGGTCAAAACATCCAAATGTATTCAATCTTCTCTCATTACAAGAAATAGATTGCTTTTTGGACTATTCAAGCAGTTGAAAGACAACGCAAACTGAAAATGGAAAAGTTATGCAGAATTGACAATCTTGCTAGCAAAGTGAATGGTTGTGTTGTGCACCCAAGGCTCAGAAGCAGAGATGCAGGTAATTGAGAGTTTTACTGGTCGAGGGTTCGGTAACAGGATAAAAGAACGGCTACAGTACAAAAGTGTAAGGCGTAAAGCTCATAGTGTTGAACAATGAACAATAGGCCCTGCACTATATTAATATGCTTATTTCCAATATAAGTACAGTATTTGCAAGTGACTTTGGTACTTTGGCGAACAATTGTAGGCCGCTACACTAAAGTGTCACGTACAAATATATATTAGGAAATAGCGTGGATGTCTGCTCTTATCTGCTCTGTGAAATATTTGTTTCTTTTAAATAATTATTGTATTTACACACTTATCCATCAGTTTCATTGTTACAGTACATCCATAGATTTCAACTTGTTCCTTGGTAGACAGCAGGCAGAAAAAGAGGCGGCTTCACCGCTACTCAACTACAATGAGCTACAAATTGCTTCCCAAAGGTTTTATGAGGTTGTTTTAACTTAGAAAACCCTGAAAGATGGCATGACAAGAAAAAACACAACAAATATATTTGGTTAGTTTATTTTTCTTCAAGTGTATTAAGTACAGTAACTTGAACAAAAAATACAAAGAAGAAAATGATCTCCAAACACCTAGAAATTATGAATCCCGCTCATAGTGAAAGGTATACAAGAAGGCATGCATTTTTGTTGTTAATTATTTGATATTGCTATTTCCCCAATTTTACTTCAAGTCAAAGCATACCGGAATACAGTACAGGCACTAACACATTTTGCTTTTTTGTCCATTTTAATAACTGGATATAAAACACTATAAATGTCTTACAAGGCACCGGTCTCCTCAACTACATTCTATAAATACACTATTTTTAACTAAAAATTAAGAAAAAAAAAGTTACCTATAAAACATACATCTATCTTATACACTAACAGGAAACTGGTCACCAAAACTACATTCTCAGTATTAGTACATAGTTTTAACTGGAATGAATGCAAAACAAAGCTCTCCTGACCCCAGCATTGGTGAGCCAAGCCATCTCCTCCACCAGGAATTGTGCAGGTGGATTAAGTACACCCTTAGAGTGCTTAGCCTATAGTCTGAGGCTTTTATCCTGCCTGCATTTCAGCTCATGGAAGTTTAGTTCCTGAGCCTTCTGTAAAAGACAGCTGCAACAGAGCCAGCAACAACGCACGCAAAGGCTAATATGCCCACGGCCACACCCAGCCCTTTGGTGGAGTCACCTTTTTGACTGCTGGTCAGTGGGTTCTCTTTGGAGTTCATGCTGTCAGCTTTGGTCACAATCTCCGGGGAAGTGATGGTGTGCAACTCGGTCACTCCTGTCGCAGTGGCTTCTTGGATGCTCCTCTTTCTTCTGTTGCACTGCTTGAAGACGTTGCAGGTGCTGATCTCACAAAGCCGGGTAATACAGTGAAGGTAGTAGGTGGAGACCGTCTGGTTCTGCTGCTCAATAAAGCGGAATGCCGGAAAGGAGAACCTGGATTTCTGGCTTACTCCGTTTTCGATCATGGTGGTGAACTTGTCTTGAACGCAAGGCACGAAGAGGTTGAAGAAGCTAGAGTTGCTCGGCAGTGGGGAGATGGAGGCGTAGCAGCGGTCCAGCAGGACGTAGTACTGGCCTGTGAGGTTTGTGGCTTTGACCTGAACATATACATTGGTCCTGAGTTCAATCCCCAGAGTTGGGATGGCCATCGGCTTTGTGTAGTTGGCGTCGCTGAACAGCTCCATCTTCAGGGTGCTGATGAAACTGCCATTGTTGTCCTTCACTGAGATGGAGGAGGCTGACACATCCACCTGGGTGTTGTTGATCAAGTACTCTAAAGAGTAGGCGCAGGAGTAGTAGTACTTCAGCTCAGCATTGTAGGTGACGGTGCCAGTGGTGGGGTCGTAGGAGCGGACCACTCCGCTGATGTTGACCGTCTGGATGTTGGAGAAGTCGGAGAATATCCCTGTCCCGGCAGCGCTGGTGGTTCTGAAGTTGCTCCCACAAGCGTTGGTCATATTAATAGGAAAGTTGAACCTGGCTACAGGTGGGATTGCGGTCTCATCCACGGTTCCCCCGCAGGCTGAATTCAGCATGTAGTTCAGGATTAGCAGAGACTCGTTGTAGCCGGTGTACATGACTGGGCAGATTTCGATCGCCAGGCCTATGGAGGAAGTCCCACATGTCACAGAGATGTCGGTCAACAATGGTCGTCGCAAGTATGGCCCACAGGAACTCAGCGATATCTGACTACTACGAGCTACCACGGTGGCTAAAAGTAAAAGGATCTGATAATTCATTCTGGTTCGTCAGCTTTGCTTTCTATTTTATCTTCTTCTTTCAATATGGCCCCTTGGCTCTGTTTCCAAATGAGACAGGGGTGTTTTGAGGGCTCTTTATAGGTAAGGGCTTCCTCTGGGAGTGGCCCAAAATAAGGTCAAATCGCATTGCTATATGGAAAAAACTGCAATGTATTATGCTATAGTGCTACCCTTAGGGTAGCATCTGACACCTTAAGCACCTTGTCTTCAGAAGTTGAGACAATACCCTTCTTTTTTTGACCCTGCTTTAAAATATAGATTTTCATGACCCTCTATTATGCACAGAGAGTTCATGAAGTAAGTGAATATCGCACTCTATGCGATTAATTCCTCAGTAAGACAATACTGTTGTTTGTTGCTTTGCTCAGTACTGCTAAATGACCCCGTTGCTGATAGTTATGCTGCCCTGGTGGATTTTTTCTCCTTAAATATTACTTAAATATTAGCATTAAAAAGATGTTGCTTTTCCATTATCAATGTGCTACAGTACATCTGCAGATTCCACCAATTTCCCTTAGCTCATAAGCTGTGTTCATAGTTGTGTTCAGTGGCAGATTTAGGTATGTGCGACATGGGTAGCCACCCAGGGCGGCATCTTTCCGGGGGCAGCATGGCCGCCCACACAACAAAAAGATTTGTAATGTTGACATTTGTGCGATCGGTTTTCTATCGCTCATTTGCACGTCACGTCAGTGATATCATGTCACCGTGCGGATCAGTTAACCTTGTCAGCGTGGGAGCCCTAATTCTGGTTTGTGACCTAGATGTTACGTGCTGGTCTAGGGGATCCAAACGCAGGGAGGCACGGGGACAGACAGTAGAAAAAGGTATTTGCTACACAAGGTCGTAGTCGTGGTACAGGCAGGGTTCGGCAACAAGGAATAGAGGCAATGGTGAAAGTACAAAGGAGCAGGCAGGGTTGTGGTCGAGGGACAGAAAGGGTTCGGCAACAAGGAATACTATAAAGGGAGCGGGCAGGAATTGTAGTCGAAGTACAAGCAAACGAGATAAGAAACCAAAAAGAAACACTGACATGGGGGGTCTAGAAAACGGGACCGCACAAAATAGTCTAGCAACAAAGAAACAGGAACACAGGGTTTAAACACACGGCGAGCAACAGCTGAAAACAATAATCCAATCAACACACCAGACAACGAAGGTGTCAGAAAACCAGAAACGGGGAAAACACAGACTGGAAAAGCAGTTCCCAAGATGTTGCAGTAGACTGCTACCTGCTGCTTGGAAGGTCTCACAAGTAGTAGATGGGGCAGGCGGGGGGGATCTATCAAATAGCACACCTCTGAATGTAAATTTTCTTATCAATATATAAGAAAAGGTCTGAGTCATCAGGTGGCCAGTTTAGGAAAAAATAAAGAAGAGGAGAAACACGCAAAAGATAAATCTATGCAGCTATGTCATCTCTCTCTATGACCATAATATTATGCATGTAATGAAATAGGCTAATAGCCTACACTTGTGTGTTAGCTTGTGTTGCTAATGCTATGTTGCTTGCTATTCTATTACACATAGAGCAACAATATTCCGTTTTCTGTCCAACTAGCATTGGACATCATTTCACACAGTTTCATCATGATAATGTGTGTAGCCTGCAGCAAAACAATTACAAGCTAACCAACATTCTGGATTTTTGGTTAACTTTCATTGAGGTGCCATCATAAAGGTTTTTTGTGATTGTATTGACTAGGTCCTGAGCTCAGTAGGGGGGATTTCCAGTGATGTAGGCTAACTTAAAAATGTCTATATTATGCTGATATTTTATATCTTTTGGGGTGTCTTATGCCTAGAATTAGCCAAGGAGGTTGTATGGTTCATTTGGTTCCTTTTCTGAAAGTTTGATATATTGTGCAACACAATACTTCTTGACCATGTTTTGACTTGCATGTAGGCCTACTGTATATACAGCCGTAAGATGTTTGTTGTAACGTGAACAATAGGTCAGGTTCCTAGCCCCAAGCCAGAGCGCTTCAATCTACCGCTTCAGTCTACCACTACGCTCAGCTTAGTCCAGACTCTGTCCTGGCGCCGCAATGGTGGAATGAGCTTCCTGCAGCAGTCAGGACAGCAGAGTCACTACCGATATTCCGCAAGAGACTTAAATCCCACCTCTGCAAAGGTCAGTGGCAGAGGAACCACACACTTGGTACCTTTGCCACTGACCACTCTACCTCCCATTACCCTCTATGGCGATTCTCTATCTTCTGTCTCTATCTATTAATACATTTTTTATCTTCTTTCCTGCTCTGTGTTAAGATTAACTCTTGATTTATTCCATCTTTTATTTAGTATATTTACTAGTATGTGATGCCTACACACGCACACAAATACATACACTCTTTGTATTGTTCTGTCACATTTCTTTCTTCTTTCTTGTCTGTCCTTCTCACACACTTCCTTTGTCTTTCTAATAGTAGCAGATACACACTCCTTGGTTTTTTGTTGGGAAATTAAATGACAAGGGCCCAACCAGGGCCAGACCCCCGGGGCCCCTCGCCCGCCCCCCCCCGTTCCTCCTCTGACAAAGTCCTGGGGTGAATTTATTGAGGTACGAGGGGGTAACCTGCTCTCCTGCTCCCTCACCTCCGATCTGGTCGGGGCATGAAAGTGGCTCTCCTCCTGATTAATGTTTGGAGGCGCAGAGCCCACCGGAGGGTCTGCAGGCCTGAGTGAGAGGAAGTGGGTTTAGTGTTTGTGAGAAACACACACACACATACACACACACACACACACACAGCGCCTGTCCTGCTGTTTTACTGCAGGGTCACGCACATGGTTTTCCATTGGGACTGTTGGACTTGAGGACTGTTTTGTTTTAATAAAATGACGCCATAAGAACAGCACCCTCCACAAGTGCAAGGTGATGTCACATCCGAAAGACGGCAAATACCATGCTCCTTTATCAGTTTGAACCAATAGGATAAAGCTGCGATAGGGTTCATCCTGTAGATGGTGATGTACCTCTTGTTGGATTTGAATTACCCTTTAACCTCATACGGACCGCTGTACCGTACCGGGACGGTAGCACTATGCACTGAGTAGGAGGTGGTCCTTAAGGGCCTATAAACTACTGATTTGGACATCTAGTCCTATACAGGTCTGGGCTCTGGGCAGGCCAGCCAAGTTGTTCCACAGCAGACTCAGTAAACAGCCCCATACTATCATTCCTCCACCACAAAACTTTACAGTTGGCACTGTGCATTCAAGCAGGTGGTGTTCTCCTGGCATCCACCAAACCCAGATTCGTTCATCAGACCTCCAGACGGTGAAGCGTGATTCATCACTCAAGAATGCACTTTGCAATGACAGCGTGCTTTACACCCCTCCACCAGACGCTTGGCATTGTGCACGGCGATTTTAGGCTTTTACTCGTTGCTCATCCGTAGAAACCCAGCTCCATGAAGCTCATGAGAAACAGTTATTGTGCTAGCATTGCTTCCAGGGGCAGTTTTGCACTCGACATTGCCGTTCTGTGCGATTGTTACTACTACTTCGCTGAGCTGTTGTTGATACCAGACAATTTCACTTCACAATAACAGAACTTACGGTTCAGGGCAGAAATTTAAAAACTGATTTGTTGGAATGGTGGCATCCTACGACAGTGCAATGTTAAATGGATGAGATTGGATGGCTGTATGCTTGATTTTATGCACCTGTTAGTGATGGATGTGGCTGAAATAGCCAAACCCATTATTAAGAAGGGGTGTCCACATACTTGGCCATGAAGTGTACAATAGAACCACTCAAACACAGTAAATTTCCATATTAAAAAAGTCCAGGCTTGATCCCCTCACGTCTCCTTGGGGGGTCCCAACCCTCACTTTGAGAACTACTTTACTGTGCTTCCCTATTATGTCTCCCTTGCCTGTGCTAATTGAAAGCTTGCCTGTTTAATTCATTCCTGGCCATTTCCTCCTGTGCTGGCAGGATGCTGTGCTATAGCAGCTGACCTGGTTCACACTAGATAATATATCACCCTGTAAAGCGAGCTGTGGTGGAAATCAGCCCTGTGCCCAATTGTTATGCTAAGGAAATGAAATGTCACATATGAAATGTGTTAATGGAGGGGAGGTACAGTACAGTACAGCATGCAACGTGGTTAATGGGGTTACACGCATGGAATTCACAGTCGTTTGGCCAAAGTCTCAATTATATTATTGAGAAATGTGTGGCCACCTTATCTGCAGAGCCAGAAATTGATATGCTGGAACGTATTTGATATGCTCAGGAAATGTTTTCCCTCAGTGATGGGAGATTTGGCCCGAATATAAATCCTCGATAATGAAGAGGGCAGCGGTACGTGCCCTAACAGCCAAACCTTCACACAGTTCCAATATGTTTCCCCAAACAGTGCGGTCCACCAGTGGTAATAAAGTCTGCCTTTAAGGTCTGTAATTGAGACCACAAATTTCCAACACACCGCCTTCCCGCTGAATAGAACTGAACCTGGGCTTTCATGTTTCATGGACCACATAAACTGGGTCAAGACGGCATCAACCAAACAATCAAGTTGCCCGGAGAGGAATTTGAAACTTCAGCCACCGGTAAGAGACTGTACCTCGATTGCGAACCAGCTCACTTTTTATATTTTTCTAGATAATTTGAGTACAATTTTCTAGAAAAGTACAGGTGACACTAGGAAGAGCTGAGGTAAGGACGGGCACCAGCCTAGGCGCGCTGTGGGGTGCTGTCACAGTTTCTAACAAAAACAGCAACGTTTATAATGCCGGTTTCAACCAAATAGAAGCATTCTACACACACACACACACAAATGAATCTAGTTTTGAATCTTCAAGACATTTAATCATGTCACTTTTAAAGGTTTTTTTGAATGCCATATTGTGATAATAATAAATAATAATACACTTTTTAGAGTTTAGAATCGACAGACACAATGAAAGGTGCCGATGGCAAATGCACCATAGCATCCTTCGATCTTGAGCCTTGCCTTAGGAACAGGAGGGACCCAAATAAACATCTGAGGCTGCATGTTGGCACATAAGTGGTCAACATGTGTATTATATAACACGTTTAGGGCGGGCCTAAACGTGTCTTTAAAGTGCCATAAATGTGGTAACTGGGATCTACAGTGCAAATAGAAACGCCTTGTTAAACCCCTTGCAAAATGTGTAGCCCGGTTAGTCTGTTTTCAGACTATAGTGTAGACTGTAGAGCTGGAATATGAATTACATGTAAATGCATATAATAACGGCATTAGGGATCTCACACTAGGCTGCAAACACAACAGACTTTGACAGCATAGTGCACGTGTAAACATAAGAGAAATACGCTTTGAGAGATTCCAACTACACACGCATGAATTATGCTCCCACCCCCCCCCCACACACACACACAAATGCTTCTGTTAAAGTTATGCACCAGTGTACCTCTGATTTATGAGGCACTGAATGTTTCTTAGTGATGCCTGTTGCTGCCTTTCTCTTTCATGTCTCCCTCACATGCACGCGCTCGCACGCACATGTGCACGCACACACACACTCAATGTTCTACTGAATGATGTCAATTGCTCAAATTAGGTATTTTGACAAATGGCTTGATGTAGGTCCTCCAAGGGCCAAGTCACTGTCCTTCACTCTTTCAGTTTGCCAGATGCCATTTGTCATATTAGGCCAGACAAAGTGTGATTGTCATTATTTTTCATTGTTGTTTTAAAGCACCAGAGTAAAGTTTTAAAAAGTCCCCTAACGATTTGTCTCCTTAAGTCTATGAGAATTGTGAGGCTGTCTCATAAAGTTATACGGGGGTGTGAGGACTCCTGGCTTGAGTGAATCCCTCTTGAATGATACCACATTTGATTACCACCTTGGATTAGTGCCAACAGGCGTATTACTAGCTGTTGCGTGGCTGTCGGGTGTTGGTTTTACACATGTCTACTTCCATTTGAATCAATTGGAGATCCACCAGAACTAGTAATTTACAGTAAGACGAAAACTGGAGCAGAACTTGTTGTCCAGTACCGTCTCTGGAGCGCTTTCTCTGTGAAAGTCAAGGTGTGCCCTGGCAGAGCCTGGTTCTGCTTCAGGCTGCCTGCCTATAGAGGACACTCATCTAGCAAATGGAGCAAAGCATCTCAGAGGAGTTCCTGAGAGGGAAAATGTCCAACAGACAATATGTATTGCTGTATGTACCTGTATGTCACGCCCACTGCTTCCGCCTCCTCTCCCTAGGCTCTGTAGCGCTGCCCCTGCCCCGTGTGTGTCTGGGTTCTCTCCCCAGGTGGGTTTGTGTATCTTCATCAAGCCTACTGCTGCGAGAGCTACTCCTGCTCCAGACACACAGAGACCACCATCTCTGTGTGTTACCTGCTCCTGAACCCTGTCTCCGTCTCCCACCAGCCCGGTCTCCTCGTGCTGCGTTCCATGTTCCCGTTTCCTCTTCCTCGGCTCGTCTCTGTGATTCCTCCCCGCTCTTGCCGTCTTTCCACGGATCCCCCTCTCCCGGCTCTGCCTCACTTTCCCAGCCCCAGTCCCAGCACCCCACGTTTCTCTATAACTCCGTACGGTTTCTTATGGTGTCTTCACCAAAAGACCACAAAGACATACTGTGCATTATAAACAGTTTCATTGAACGAAGAGCAGTCGATGCGGTGAGCTCCATTCCCCATACAGAAAAATGTGTTTTGCCAGAAATGGCCAAGGTGAGCTGTGCTGATGCATGAAACCCTGGGCTCTTTGTTGCTGTGTTCTGTAGCTATGCATGACATGATAAAGGTGTACCGTTAACCGTGCTTTTCTCTGCATGTCCTCTACAAAAAATGAAGATAAATCATGGATCATCATCATCATTATTTATTTTATTTAGCTTGACTGATCCAAAAAGAAGCTCACATTGCCTGCTCAAATTCTTTGGATCTAGTACGATCATTATTCAGGGAATTTAAATAATTTGGTAGCTAGCTAGCTGTGTTAGCTATTCTGCAACAACCTCAAACTTTTTCATGTCAGATTTGCTGCTATGTATCCCAGATTGAAGCTTGGTGTATCATGGGGAGACGCACAGACTACTGATCTCGTGGCCTACAGGCCTAGTAGTTTTATAGAAAGAACAAGAAGCACTTAATGTTGCAGAATAAGCAAGGCTATGCACTCCACTCAAGTTGTGAGCGCAGGGCGCGAGAACACACACGCACACACACACTTCGGCTGTTAGCCTTTCAAGTGAGAGAAAGGGCAACTGTTAAGAGCATGCTGTTAAGAACTGAAGCAGATATGTCTCTCTCCCTGGACCAGTTGCTTTCATACCTTCAGGTCTCAACACTCACATTGGATGTGACATAATGTTGACTGCCATCCACCCCAGAGAGCACCTGGCTCGTGGGAAAGAGGTGTGACATGGAAAATGCACATTTCAATTCAAAAGAGAATAAGTCAAACAACAAAAGGATTCCTGTCTTCACCCCGCCCTTACTTCCTGTCAGACTCTTGGACCACTCGTCCTCCCCTGGTCATTTGTTTTTCATCACTTCTCTCTCGCTTATCCGCTTTCCTCCCCTCCTCTCCTCCCTTCTCTCCCCTCCTCTCCTCCTCCCTTTTCTCCCCTATCCTCCTCTCCTCTCCTACCTTTTCTCCCCTATCCTCCTCTCCTCCCATCCTCTCCTCCTCTTCTCTCCTCTTTTCTCTCCTCTCCTCCCATCTCTCCCTTCCTCCCCTCTCTCCCCTATCCTCCTCTTCCCACCTCTCCTCTCCCCTCTCCCCCTCTCCTATACTGTAGTGTTTGCTCCTATCACCTGCAGATCCCCCCCCCCGCCGTCCCCTGTGGTTTTAAGCTCCACCAGATGTGGAGCCCGGCAGCCAGGGGGCCTAATTGGTGTGAGGCCTAACAGACCCGCCACAGTTTGGCCTCTGTGTCAAGGAGCAGGGGGTCGGTCCACCTGAGGGTTCTCTCCCTCTCTCTGCCGGGTCTTCTGAGCTCAGGTGAACTGTAGAACAGCGACTGTGCATAGCAGGCGGCGCTGGGCGGTTCAAGGGCTCGGATCTAAGCTCAGCTGAGGAGCATTTGTCGCTCAACGACACATAAAAACAAAATGTCAGAGCGGCACGCACCATAAAGTTGATAGATAGCCCCTGTGTGTGTTGTGTGTGCGTGTGTGCGTGTGTGCGCGCGTACAAGCTACAGTGATGCAAGTGTTTGTGTCTCGTCTACGACTTTGAAAGTATGCGTGTAATTCGGGTTCAACGCATAGTGTGTTGTGTGTGAACCGGGGTTAGCGTGTTAATGCGATTCTGGGCGTATGCTGACCCTGTGTGCTCGTGTGTGTGTGTGTGCGCGTGTGTGTGTGTGTAAAAGCAGTGTGCCCTTGGTGTATGTGAGCCTGTCATAGTCCAGCAGTGTGTGCATGTTTGAGTGGATCTAATGTACAGTATGCGTGTCTGGTTGTAAATTTGTACAGGCATGCCCGTTTGTGTGGTCGTGGCTGGGTGTGCGTTCATAACTATGTATGCATGTGTAACTTGCCCATTCCTTGTGTGTGTGTGTGTGTGTGTGTGTGTGTGTGTGTGTGTGTGTGCTGGTCCCTGCGGAACAAGCCATAACGGTGATGGATGGCCCGTGTGTGTAGTCCGTTATTATTTGTTATGTGAGCGGGTGTTTGAGACTGGCCTAGTGGGCTATACACCTGCTGCGCGCCAAGAGAGTCCCGAGGACCCGGAGAACAGCTGTGCGCATTGATTTAGCGGCTCGCCTCTTGGCCTGCAGGAACAAATCAGGGAACAGCTAATAAAACCTGCCTTTATGACGGCTGCTCCATTTGCCCTCCAAAACAACTGGCTACATCATGTGTTTTGCTAACACCCCAAATTAAATCCTGCAGTAAGGTGTCACTTCTGGACTTTCAGAATGAGAAGGCTTAATGTTTTGGCTTACCAGAGCTGGAAAGAGTACTGAATTATCTGAATTAAGTACTGTTACTTGACCAAAATGTTATTGAAGTTAAAGTACCGATGTAAAAAGAAATTAAATTAAAAGCACTAATAGTAAAAGTTCCATGGTATTTTTGTTAATGTCCTTGCACATGTATCCCATGCCATGCAAAAAAAGAGAAGAAATTATTGTACAGTAGGAACTTTAAACTGTAAGTGATCCGCACTACATTTTGATCAGGATCTTGTGAGTTGTGATCTGATTGGTTTTGATATCTGACTTTGGGTGGTGCCAAGGCAGTTTTATTTCTAGCATTAAGTTGCTCGCCATCTTGCTCGGTAACAAATAGAACATACAAAAGTAGTGTACTTTACTACTTGATTCAAATAGTACTTATATACTTAGTAAAAGCAAAGAAGTACAAGATTTTTTTTTAAATTTGTGACATACTACAGTGAGAGGATACAATGCGCACAAGCTGAGCATGTGTGTGAGTGTATTTAACTTGTTTGGGTAGTGTTTTGAACGTGTCATCAAACATGTACAGTATGTGTTTCTTTAAGCTCTTCTAAGCATGTTGGTCCTCACAGCCAGCTGTTACTGTAATGCATCCAGTACTTCATGTACTAAAGTACACAGCTGTGGGACAGCTTGAGAAGACGTTTTTGAGTGTGCATGTTTGTGTGCGTCTCTGTGTGAAATGGGTACGTGTGTGAGTCGGAGAGACGGCAAAAGTCTTTGAACACAATTGCATCTGTGCATGTGCATGTGCGTGTGTGTGCGTGTCAGGTAGAAAAGGTGGTGTGTGTTATCCTGTGCGGAATAACTGAGTCGTCCCCTATGAATTAGTGTAGTGGCACTTGTGTCAGCCTGTTGTGACATTAGTACTGTGTGTTGTAGGTCCCTGATAAGGAGAGAATGCTTTGCTAGCACAAACATCTGGGGCCCTGGGGTCCACTTAATGCAAGTGCACCAGTAACTATAGTAGCAACAACTATTCACAATATTGTGTTTAACACACAGGGCTATAAGGTTTGGCTATATGTGTTGTTATTATTCAAATTTTTTAAAAATTGTAAAAAAAAATAAAAACAAACAATATGTATTTACTACATGTTTTGTCCGCCTCTTGACATTACAAAGGGAAATATTATCTTAACATATGAATTGTGTGAACAAAATTTGATTGTGATCAATTGCTGTGTGTTAAAATCAAGTGACCACTTTGTGCCAAACACATAAAGTTTATTCTTCAGGTGAAAAGTATGTAAGCTAGTAAGCTTAGCAATATGATGTGATCTTCGCAATATAACTTAACAACATATATGGCTCTAGTGCTAAAGTAGATATGCCAGCGCTAACTGCTAACTGCTAACTGCTAACTGCTGTTGTCACCTGTTCTAATACAATGTTTTGCTTATGATGATTCATAGATGGCTGCGTCAGCTACTAGCAAAAAAATTCACTTATTGTAGCCTCTTTGGTTAAAAACACCCGCGAAATGACTAAAATATCAAATGTAAAAAGCAACGACCGATGAAGACTATTAGGCCTACGTTGCTACAGGGTGAAGGGGAGTTCTCGCTAAACTGCCACGGGGCGCTGTGGGGTCCCTGGAGCCAACTGAAATGCACAAAGAGGCGACATGGTGTCACAGGGCCGAGTGTGATGCTGTGACCGACACTGTTACATTGTTAAATGGAAGTGTTGGTGACGGATACCACTTTGGAGCCCCTCCAGGACACTAATGACAAACGATCCCTTTCGTCTAAAAATAAGCTCCAATAATAGTTTTACAGGTCAAAAAGCACCAGATATGCTAAAAGATGGGGCGGAATGATCGCCGTGTATGTGCGCCTGTGATCAGTTATGGAGAAGGCTTTGTGAGTTACAGACCAAAGAAATATTTACAGCTACGTGTCAGCATCTTGTAACCTTGCCAACAGTTGTAGCCACCGCTCATAAAACACAATTCAAGTATTGAAGCAAAACAGAGAAGCTGAAAAATTGTCTTTGACAGCAGTCTCACCCAGCCCTCTTCAACGCCAAATCTATTTCAGGAATCCGGTCTGCCTAGCCAAGACTGTAAAAACCAAAGCTGGACATGAGATGTTAAAGCCATCAGCTACACGCTCGAGTGTGTTTGTGTAAATGCGTGTATGTGTGTCACTATCCAGGCCTTCCACTACCGCTAGCCTGAGCGCGTGCAGGAAGTGAGGCGCGGAGCGCGGAGCAGGTCTGTCCACCTATGTGATAGAATCATGGGGCGATGGCAGAGAGACAGCAGAAGTCGTTTACGAGACAAACCAAGCGCGTCACAAATTAACAACTCGAAAAAGCAACCAAATAAAAAAACTGAACATGGCAAAACTATGAAGGCTATATATCTGTTGCGATGCGACATTTCGTGTCTTCAGACAGGACGGACTGACTAAATAAAGGAATTTCCATTCAGCAAAGATTACTTAAATTATTAGTAAAAAAGAAAATAATTCCTCCCTATATTTTTATCCATGTAAGACCCAAATATATATAAAATGCGATGTGCTTCCAGGAAAGTTTGCAGGTGAAATAAGTTGAAAGCCTTATGGCCAGACCCATATACACATTTTCTATCCAATGGCATTGTGAGGCGAGCCAATTGGACCCATTGGCTATGTAAATGTGCATTTGCAAATGTGAGCTAAAAGTGATGTCTTACAGGGATTATACAAGTGGCAAGTTAGGTCATACATTTTGGGGTATTGAGAAAACAACATTCCCCCCCCCACCTGTTCATGTTGTAGACTAGAAAATACAACATTTGCCAAATTTAACGTGACATCCGGTATAAACCACACCTGCGTCTGTTCTTCTATCCAAATACAGACACAGATAATGACGTCTGTACACCTCTACCATCTCGTAACTTTTACAAGAACGAACGCAGGTGGAGCTACAGAGAGCCACCGTTACTACAAGCCACTACAAGCTTTTCACCCGCCCACCTCTTCCATTTCGGAACCACCAATGTTTTCAAAACAGTGTCCTTCAAAACTAATATTTTAACAGCAGCTCTCAGAGAAATTAAGAGGTAAGACATCCTGATCCAGTATTGCTTCTCAACATCAACTGAGCGCATTCAGGGGCAGATGTACTAACATGTTAACGCCAGTTTTAGGCGTCATTTCGTCGCAACGTGGCGTATGTACGAACAGACCGCACGTGGCTAAAACCGCATTCTGCCTGGCGCAGGAGCGCAGAATGGCAAGTTGCTCTTTCCCTACACATGCATATGCATTCATGGGAGGGTAGAGGGAAAAGTTGGAGTTTCATGCAAGAACATGGGAGGAGATGCGTAAGGAGAGACTGATTACCTATTCTGTTGCGTGTATGAAAAGCGCACCTTTTTTCACGTTGCGGTGAAATTCCTCCGCCTCTTAAAAGCAGATGTAATTCAGGAAGCGCGTTTTCTTGCATAGGGGAAACAAGGCAGCAGTCATCTGAACAAGACGAAGACACGGGCAAGGGCGCAGGTTTAGGAAAAGGCACAGCGTGCGCTTTCTGCGGTCTGGCCGAGTCTCTGTTTACGCTGTGCTCGCTAACGTACGTATAGCTGCCCTTCGGTTTCTCTGGAACTTTTTGGAGGCCATGTGGAAATGAATTCTGAGGGGTGGGGGGGTATTCAGTTAACAGTGTTTCCATGAGAACACAGTGGTTATGACGGTGCTATTTACACACGCAGTGAGAGGTCAGTGGTGCTTGTACATTAATGCTCTTGAGCAAGGCTTTTGGCGGACGCCGGGTGATTCATACTCAATGCGTCCAAGGAACAAGCTCTAAATTACTGGAAGGGGAAAGGGCTGCCAGACCGAAAATTAAGGAGGAAAAAACTTTTCAACGTGAATTATTCACTGGACACAACTCAGGGACCCTAGACATCCCTTTATAGCCTGGCTCCACAACAAGTCTCGCTCCCAATTTCTTCCCCCTGCATCGGGGAAATGGTCTGCCGCCCCCTCGGTCCCTTCTGCATCGTTGTTTTACCATCACTCCTGAGACGTCAGCACAGCCGAGGTGTTGCCACCTCCCAAATTATCTCTGAAGTCTCACTGTGGTCATTTGTGGGCCGATGTAGACGAGCCGGCCGGTGTAAATGACATGTCCTACCTGGTTCTCGTGGGGTTCTGTCGGCAGTGGAAGCCATTTGGCAAAGCCATCAGCAGCACTTTACGCGTCTGACCTTCACGTGTCTACATGCTGTAAATACAACCCCCTAGTTTTTGCGGACGGGCCCCAAGCCCAGTAACTTTTTGAGAGAAAGAGAAAAAGGGGGGACAAAAATGAAACCTATTTCTTTAAAGCTGCATTGGATAACTAAGCAAGTTGGCGCCCAGACTAGTCACAAGATGCAACTCTTGTTTTTGAAACTCATATTCTTTTGGCTTTTAGCAGACATTTATTTATTTGTATATTTATTGCTGTTTTCAGTATTTCCTTTACTACATTGTTTTGTAGTTGTGTTCATAGAGGCAGAGAGCTACTATCACTTTTTGTGCAGAGACACGAAGATCAGCCAATCCAAGCTGTCTCATGTTGTGTTGTTGGTTTCCCTGGGTTTCGAAAAGACCAATTCCAAATACAAATAGCAATTACAAGTTAATACATACAATACAAAATGATCCTATATGCACATTTTTATACATAATGTAATTCCTATACATTGTGTTTTTGAATTACTGCTCTCTAATGTAGTTTTTTGACACCAGCAAATGCTAGAAAGAATAATCCTACACTTCCTACCAGCTGTTTTAAAATTAATGCTTTCTATACCTTTGTTATTTTAACGTGTATAAATCACTGAAAATGTTTCTTATATTTATAACTGTAATTATAATATCATATAATACTTTTATTTGGATCATTTTTGTACAATATTATTAGATATATCTAGTGTCCCATAAGTATCCAGTAACTTTAAAATTACTTTTTAACTACAATTTTAACTACACATTAAAGGAGCACTAAAAAACATTTTTAGATGAAAAAAGTTTGATATTTAAAAATCCCATCTTCTATTATTTTTAAGTAATTTATACTCATGGGAAGGAGATTCAAATCGTTGCATGGGTATTTAAATGGGCTATTGTATTCTACCTAGTACGGGCAATCTGCTGCGGAGGATGCCATGTTTACCGCACCCACGGCTGTGGGTTTCAGTATACAGTCTAACAGCAGAGGTTTTAGAAAGCAAGAAAGAACCTCCACTTCAATATCTTTTCAAGTATGTGAGGGTGTGATACGCATTCGTAGAAAATACACTGGTCATGAGGAATGTCAAGCCCTTATATATGTCAAGCCCTTAAATATCTCACGTGAAGCCGATCTAGAGTACGTGAAAAGTTACCATGCAGCGGGGGCCTCAGTGTGCTCAAGGAATTAAAGCCTATTGAATGTGTACATTCCATGATAGAACGTAAGGTCATTAAAAATTATGAGCAGGTCTATTGTAACCTTAACCAGTCCGGCCTACCTGTAAGCATCCTTGAGCAAGATGCCTAACCCCTACCTGCTCCTTAATACTTGTAACAGGGCTAACTGTGAGTCGCTTTGGATGGAAGCGTCTGCCAAAGGACCAGATTGTAATTGAAATTGTAGGGTTGAGAAAGGGGCGTTTTCATTGTTGAAGGCTAACACGGTCACACACATTTCAAGGTAAACAACCTGGTCTAATTCTTCATATAGGAAATGAATCAAATGTGCGTGTGTGTATTAATGTGCGAGCCAGGTAGCTGTCAGGGACCACGTCCATCCTCAGATGGACGAGCCACACGTCTGTCCAGGGTGCAGACCGTGAAAACGTCCCTCAACACCACATCTGGCATCCAGCAGGGAATCTCACACACACACACACACACACCCCTGATTTAACACTGCTGCTGCTGCCAACTGATGTCGTTCCACTGGACTATAGAAGAACTCCACGCCTCGCTCTTCATTGTTTAAAGCACATCTGATTAACTTAATGTAAAACCCTCTTGTAACTGATGCAACTGTCAAATGTACCATGTCAATCCACTGTGTGCCAGAATTATTTATATTGAAATAAACGGTCAGCAACCCGTCATGATTGAAACAGGAAATAAATGTATTTAGTATTCATTTAAAAATATTTTTTATATTTAAAAAAAAAAAGACAAAATGTCACTAACCCATAGGGATACCAAATAGTGAATTGGGTATTCCTATAATATTTAAATATAATATATAGAATGTTGTAGTCAGTGATTTCTTGTAGATCAAAATAACAACCAATAATTCAATTAGAATAATAACCTTGAAAATTAAATAAAATAACTTACTATCATTGAAAGACACTAAATTGGCAAATGTAATGGTGGCAAACAATGGAATTTTGTGATAATGTCGACTAAAAGCAGTAGCCATCTTGGAAAAATCCAGCTCCTTATTCAGCGTTTCGAAGCATCTTCCCAAAAGCTAGAGACCTTCCACATGCACACATTGCAGCTCTTGGCCGAAGTTGGCTCTGGGAGAAAATACGGCCCAGAACTTCAGCTAGTAATTGGCTTCAATCTTTTTGAACTTTGACCCCAGGAAGCGTGTGTTGGTACCGGTGAATGTTTCACTGACAGAAAATAACAACGTCAATGTTGATGAAAATGTAAATCATTTCAACTTGGTGAAAGCTCTGTGTGCCCTCGGGAGTAAAAGGGGATATGCCGTAATAATGGCAGCAGAGCCTAAAGAGTGAACGCTGCCATTCATGACATGTAACAGGGCGCGCGCGTGTGTGTGTGCATGTGTGGCTCCGGGCATGTATTTGTTCAGCTGTATGCGTGTGTGTTTGTGCGCATGTGTGTGTGTCTTCATGTAAGCGTGAGGTTTTAAACGATTGGTTAGTTTTCAACAAAGTCACAAAAATAAGCAGGAAAACGTATCCACAAATACTGCAAATTCAGAAAAAGTCCCACATTACTGACACAGCGGAAACTGTGTCTACAAATAATAGATAATTTAGGAGCAAATAGATATTTCTCTCAGGTTTTGTACCGTTCTGCTGTGTTCTCCACAGGAACAGCTTGTATTAAACTAAACTAAAATTAATTAAAATTAATAGATTATACTGTCACATCACATTTCATCCTACATTGCTCATTACCCTGTTTCTACTTGAGATGTGACAGCCACTGACTTTACATTGCTTTACAGAAAGCTCTTTTCGACAGTACCCGGGGCAGTGCTTGTCAATTAAACCAACGTCCATAATGCAATAGAACAACTGAACCTTGGTAGATACATGCCTGTAGATCTCTAAGCTATAGCCAACCAGTTTAGTGATCAAGTCATCAACCCCACCCTGAGGGTGGATGAGGATGTGGTCTCCTACTGTACAGGCACATTCCCAAGCTATAGACAGTCCAAAGTACAGGCAGTTAGGTCTCAGTGGATGTGAGGGGTGGGGGTCAAGTCACACAGCTGGGGATTTGCTTGAGGGCATCATTTTGTGATCATGTTTATACAAGTATTTGTGTGAGGATATAGCAAGTACA
The DNA here is from genome assembly GCA_025447815.1 of Percopsis transmontana. Taxonomy (NCBI): domain Eukaryota; kingdom Metazoa; phylum Chordata; class Actinopteri; order Percopsiformes; family Percopsidae; genus Percopsis; species Percopsis transmontana. Next base: position 28,740 of record JAOEHI010015175.1, read on the forward strand.
GCCCACTAAGAATGGGGCAGATCCATGTTTTATCCAGGTAGAATGGACGCAGACAGAAAGTCTATATTTTGCATGCCTGGTTATACAGTATATTCTATATGTGTCTACTATATTAGATTCTATATCCACGGAACACAGATTGTGTTTTACCAATAAATCTGACTTGACTGTGACAGTGTTGTCAACACACAGTGTATATGATGTCATAAAAATTAACTTTAATAGCTAATCAGCCAAATTAACCGGAAACATGTACAGGGGTGTCTAGGAACCAGTATCAAACTCTTACACTTTTAACAAATTAACAAATCTAGCATTCTGTGTTAGTTCTGGCAGGCCACGTAGTCACACGCAGCTATCAGCTGACTCCAGCCAGACCAAATCCAAACCCTGCCCATATCAGCTGATCGATTTCTATGCACTCATTGGCAACTCTCAAACAGTACGCCTTACTTAAATGCTGCTTAAATCTACCCGCTTAGCTGCTACTGCACGCTGCTTGCAAACTTATGCTCATGTCATCGACAAGTACTTTCGTATTGGCCAGTACTACTCACCCTGTTTATGACCATGTCTCTTGCTGCTAACGACGGCGATCCATGGCAAACGAAATTATCGATGAGAAACTTACTCATAACTGCAAGTACTTCGTCTTTTAGGCGATTTCCTGCTAGTTACCCAAAAGCAAGACCAGACCGATGCATTTCGACGCTAACGCACCTTCGCTAATTTGAGTGTTCCTCGCTGAGGGAGAATAAATAAATAAAAAATTAGGCTTCTTTATGTCCTCGAGTTTTTAGGTATCACATTAGATTCCAATCTGACTGCTCACGCAGATCTTTTGCTCTTAATTCGGCTCATTTGGATCCTCTGCTGGCTCTTAGATTAGCAGGAAGAGCCAGGGAGGATGGCCTGGTATGTTCTGTTGGGGGATTTTGAGCTGCTCTCCCAGTCTGGGTAACTGTCCCCAGAAGCTGCTGCTGTTCCCCGTCTTAACTTTTCATGGAGCCATGAAAAAGACGGAGAACTTAGAACAGAGCCATACCGCCAAATGTCAATTATAAAACATGCTAATAAAAATCGGACAAAAAGATTTTGTATGTGGTATTTTCACTGAAGTGGTCCTGACTGAACTTTGATTTCCTATACATTTCCACAAACTTCTGTGATCTGGGAGGGAGTTAGGGGTTGCTTTGAGAAGTCAAGGTGAGCTTTCACATAAAGCAGGGGTTTTCAGACAAAGCTTAGAAAAAGGCGACCCCTCACCCCTATGGAGTCATGATTATGTTATTTGGTCCCATAGACACATTTTCTACATGAACTAGTTCAAAGTTCATTTCACACATTTTAAAATGAACTAGTTCAGTTCATAGTTCATACTTCAAAATTTTGAACTAAGTTCACAGTTTCAAAAAACTCTGACGCTGCGTCAGATTTCATCTTCATATCCAATTTTGAATCCTTATCCAACCAGGGTTTACATTAGCATTGAAGGGACAACATTTCCCCATTGTTGCTTTGACGCCGTTTCAGGTTTGCTGTGGATGTGACTGAAGTGCGGATTTTCTTTTTGAAAGCCGGCGGGCAGAAATGTGAGA
>JAOEHI010015186.1:0-30334 GCA_025447815.1 Percopsis transmontana
CACACACACACACACACACACACACACACACACACACACACACACACACACACACACACACACACACACACAAAATGTAATGGCTAGAAAAATTCTAAAGTTAAATTTTCGCTACGTCATTACCTAGATCAAACAAAATGTAAAAATTGTACATTTCATTTAGGACTCACATTCATGTTGTTTATCCGGTTTCGGCTGATGGTTCGTCTGTAGTAGCTGAAGTCATTCTGGATGGCGGGAATTCTCATCTGAACCAAAGGACAGAAACAGGACCATTAACTGCGGGCATGTGGCGTGGAGGGTGACTAAGTATTAAGATGGGATTAACAAAGGTATCGTAACCAGTGTTGTTATGGAGGGTGTCTGAGACAGAAATTAAGAGCGATGAAATGGGAGACTAAACACAGAATAACCAGCTAGGCCTGCTTAAGACTGTCACACCAGCTGTCTCATCATTCATTTCTTGAGTCACATCAAATAAAATACATTGCCAAATAAGATCTTGACCACCAAGTCAATGTTGCGAGAGCGTTATATGTCCAGCAGCTGGGTCTCCAGCAGACCTTTAGCTCGTCGAAGCGGAGTGTGAAGTGGAGGATCTCTGCAAACTGTTTGGCCAGGGCCTGCTCCTTCTCCAGGTGCTGCGTGGGGGTGTACGGCGGACAGGTCAGGGACTCCAGCAGGCTCTTTAGAGCAGCCTCTGTACACGTACACACACACACACACACACACACACACACACACACACACACACACACACACACACACACACACACACACACACATAAGAATAAACATAGCTAGCTGAATTTTCAAATCTCCTTTATAGATACCGTTACAAGCTACACCGAAAAATAAACTTTTTTAATGTCTACTCCCTAGTCTAAAATGGACACGGTAAAGTCTAGTCTAAAATAGGCAGGGTGTATTTTATATTATCAGCACTGATTAATAACTGCCATGATTTAGCTTTGCCAAAACTGACCTCATCAGTAAACATGGCGACTGCCACACTCTAATGTTTCCATTATCGCTTCTAATCTTGTTTCGTTATTTAGACTGTGCACACACTTTTACACGCGGTGCAGGGTTGTTTATACGGTATATTTGTATGCTGTTCTGTCATGCTATTGCGATGTGGCGAGGTTGTGTGTGCATGACGGCGGGTTCGCTTCTTTCTGGGAGGTCCAAAAATGTGACAACCACTGTTCTACCGTACCCAGTCGCAGCGAGAAGCTGTAGAAGTTCTTGAGTTTGATGACCAGCGGACAGACGGAGTTCCAGGCCCGTTCCTGCAGCCGTAGGTCATTTGGGTTCTGGATGGCCTAGATGTGACACGCACACCAGATATAATGCATGATCCGGCACCAACAGTAATGCCATTGTACAAAATACGGAGAGTAAAATAGTGAATTTCTTTTTACATTTTTAAATGAAAGTTTTAAATGAAGTTATTTAATTTCAATGAATAATGTTCAAATGAGGATATGATGCTATGGAAAATTTTATATCCAAACTGTTTATGGTATTGGGACACAAAATATACGGTAGGGTAGGGTTACTACGGTAGGGTTAGCAATCATGAATAATTGAGCAGACACATTAGTCTGGCAGCTTTAGCACAGAGCCTCCTGAGCGTTTGCTGTAGCGTTTTGTGTGTTGCTCACATCTCTGATCTCTTGGCCTGCTCCCTTGTATGCCTGCAGGCCAAAGAGGATGTTCTCAGAGTCCTGCAGGACAGCATTCACCTGGTTCCACACCTCGCGCTCCCCCTCTGTCGGCTGGGCATCTGAGCACACGCACACGTACATGCATCTGTTAGACTGCTACAGTTGGCAGTTAGTTTGCCAGAAATTAATATTCTTACTAGAAATGTTTACCGTTATTAGGATAGATTTCTGGCACAATGTTACGGATACAGGTTCCACAAAAGACTCAAATGATAACATTTCTGTAACATTTCTGCAAGGCATCAACTATCATATCTCATAAGCTATCTGATGGACAGCCAAAATGGTACTGTAAATACAGAACAGTTCATATTATAATTCTGTCAGGGGGCTACTTTGCATTGCAAAACTACTTCTACTGCCTTCACTTCCTCTTGCATGAGGTTGGCTGTGTTGAGAGAAAACCAGCAGTGAAACTCCAGTAGAGTGGTTTGTCTTATCTCTGTTGGGTTTGTGTAGAAGGCCAAAGCAGATTTACGCCTATTTGAGGTGTTAGAAGGTTCTGCTCTTTAGTATTGCGAGGCCCTGAAGTAAGAAGACTTTTTTTAAAGCTGGTGGCGAAAGAAAAATGCTTAATGGAGGTTTAATGTGACACAGTATGACTGGCATGCAGCAAAACGCATTCTGTAGTAGGGCTGCAACTAACAATTATTTTCTTGATTAATCGATTTGTTGTATAAAATGTCCAAAAATCCAAATAGTTGTAGATACATTTTATAGTTGACAGCTAATTGATTAATCGATTAATTGTTGCAGCTCTATTCTGTAGTTACGCTTTTTGTATAACTTAACTATGTTAGTTGTATAATGACCATGTTGGTGGTTGTTCAGTTCTCTCTAGGAGGAGATGTAGGCATGCAAGCAAAAGACAACTAACAACTATGAAAATAACTTAACAGGTGACGATTCTATTAATCAAAAGCCATGCAAGGGGAGTTGTATAGAAAGAGAGCAAGGTCAAGGGCCAACTCCATTCTTATCCTACCCTGGGTTGGATGGTGTGATCACAATTCCAATGGAAATCACGATTGTAAATTAGGCAGGAGGCTGTGTGAACAGGATGACCCTTGACCTCGGGTGGGGAGTTGGTGGGAGACAGATTTGATATCAGTAGAAAAAGAAGATTAAGCCAGGCAGAGGAACATGCAGACGCTGTGCTCACTTTCAAAGTCAAGGAAAAAGTTTGGCCCCTGTTCAAGCTCTGTGCACGTGAGCACTTTTAACAAATTCCCCATTTGGTCTCTGCAAGAGAGAAGAAAAAGTTCGACAAGGAGAGGAGAGGGGGAAAGAGAAGCGAATATGATGTTAAATAAAAAACATACAAACAAACTAGTCCTATAAGTTACCGGAATAGAGGAGAGAGAAACGGCGAATCTTTAAAGCTAAAAGAAGAAGTAGGACGAAGAGCTGGTGAAAGCTGGTGATCACAACAGGGCGGTGGAATGATGGAAGAATGTGGTGCAAGGTGTAAAGACGATAGAAGCTCCTTCATGGATCTGTTGTTTTGGGGTGATGCAACTGACCAGCAAAACAAATCGTCTGACCTGTGAAAGAAATAGTATTTAAAAACACCCCCCCAGTATCCACATCCATCTTCCTCTCCTCCACGCCAGACTTACTTTCAAAGTCCAGGAAAAAGTGCGGATAGTTCTCAATTTCCCTTGTTAGGACTTTTAGCAGGTTACCCATTCCAGCAAACCTGATGGCCAAAATACAGTGGTGAAAATTACATTAATGCTCATCTCTCATTACATTAATTATAAACATTATTTGTCACACATAAATACATTGTATCCAGAGTGTAGCATTACGCAACAGAGGTTGATTTGTTCTCTTCCCTTTAGACATTCTAGGAAAGTACTAGTATGTGTATAGCAGATGACATAATAGGTGCACAGATCTCTGGTTGAATATTTAAAAATAATAAATAAATGCTGCTCAAAATAATTTTGAGCCGCATTTTTACAGCCCCCAGTTAGTCTTGGGAATTCTTATTAGAGCAGTTTATACAAAAAGCCAATTTAAAACGCTGCAATTACTGCAGTTTAGGTAGCCGTTTTTGTGTGCATCATACATACCAATCAAATCATCCCCCGTTGTCCCTGCCAAGAACTTCTAAAAAGCTCCAAACCAATTTCCCCAGTGACTTTAAAACTATTGCACATGTTGTTAAATGTGGAGAAAGGGACAATCAGGTCCTAAATACCAGTTAGATTTATCCATAAAGATAGGTAAGTAGCAATTTCTGAAGGACAGCCAGGGCGGTAACTCCCAGTATAACTTGGGAGCACCCACCATGAGTACAACAAGGACCAGAATCTTGGTGGGTGTCATGGACCTCACAGTGAGCCCTGGCCTGAGATAAAAGTGCATTTTTCTCCTCATGACCGGTGGACACTGACCAGCATTTTATGCGTCGAGGCAAACCAAATAAAAACAATTCCGTCCCATTTTCATATCAGATGCTCTGCAGAGCCGGCATGTGCATGTGCACGTGCACACGCACGTGCACACACCCACAAACCACAGTGCACAACTACCCATTAGCCCATAAACCCTGCAGCTAAGCTAACTTCCCCAAACGTTTGGTCATGGTGTAAAAGGAGGGACTGTGTTTCAGAGGGCACATGATGAACACATTTCTCTGCATGCCGCCCAGCCCCACCCACCCTGTCGACTGCCCACGCAGCTTCATACGCTAGGACAGGCTATGAACTTGAATGAGGGAAAAGGTCTGATCTTAAGGAAATCAGTGTCTGATCCCTCATCTTGAGCAGCCATTGGTTAAAAAACAGTGTTTGACCAGAAGGTGGCAGCATTGGACTATTATACGCTGTCATAGCATGCAGCGACTATTTGAGGCTTTCCTGTTTGTACATGTACTGCAGTGATCTATATTTCCATTACAGACCAACCCTTACCTGCGGCTATAACAAATGCAGCGTACCTGTATCTCTCAAGCTATGGTTTTGCTACCATAGCTACCAGCCCACATAAATAACGCAGTTACGGCTGTGCTACATATCCACCCAGTGTTTCCACAGGTAGTGTCCATTTAAAAACAGACAATTATTTGAGGCATGGCCCGGGGTAGGTTATTTAATGCTAGGGGTAGTGCTAGTGGATTCTGGTGCAGACTGGATTTGAAAACACAATAGTTTATGTTTCACTCAAATACACTTTCAATTCCTATTTCACTGAATACATTATTTTTAGGGAAAGAACAGCATGCAAAACGAGTACAAACATTAAATATTTCAAGCGAGGCACTTTATCTTAGTCAGATTAGGTTACCATCTGAGAGTTGTTCTACAAATTGTGGCATAATGAAAAGCAATATTTCCTGATCAGGGTGGGCACTAGGGTTGGATACCGTTCACATTTGACTTGGCTTTCAGGCTATCCAATACGAAACACTCAATATTTAGTGTTTCCTTAGGTTAGAAGTGTTGCCATGGCTTTGCATTTCGCATCACAAATATTGCAGCGAGCGCAGTTTTGAAAAGTGTAACACTTGGGACCGCTTTGGGACCTACTGACCCACAGAGCTGTGACAGTAGTTTACTTGAGCGATCCCATCTTTTGTTTAGAGAGTTCTACACAGGTACAGTACACACATCAGTGCGAGGGGCTTTCATGACACAAGGGTCAAATAAAGCTTGTTTATTTGTCTGGAGGTAGCCTACAGCCTTACTATTTCCTGTCTCTCATGAAGCCAATGGCGGAAATTAAAAATCAACAGGTTCACTGCAGGCAGGGCTGCATTCCAAACAAACTCACTGTATCCTCAGAGAGGAGTGTGCAGGAACGTTAAAGTGGCCGGTGACATCTAAAATGACTGAAGGAAGAAGTTTGAATTTGAATTAGTGATAATGTCCATGTATTTTAAATGCATAGAACATTTATAGAGGTTGTCTTACAATAACAATTGTCAAACGACCGTTACTAAAGCCATGACAGGAATATACGTTCTAACAGCTGCTACAGTGAAGCAAATTGTCTAATGAAATGGTACTGAAAGTTATCGCTGCTCACAAAAGTTTATGCTGTGCCTTGCGGTTAGGGACTCTGACCTCGAAAACGCAACAGTTTTACCAAGTTTTCCCTGAACTGAGGCCTTGGGAGTGCCACTGTCAATGACGTGGTCACAGACGATGGGCAGCGGCCAGAATGCTCTCAGGAACTCTGGCATCTTCAGTCTTTCCAGGGAGTATGCAGGCAGGGCCACGGCACAATGATTAAAGATACACTCGATTGTGTTATAGTGCTGTCATAGAGATGTATTAGTGCCGTGCATTCCCCAAATAGTGAGCCATTATAGGCCTGCTCCATTACATTATGCAGCCTGAGCAGGGAAACACTTATTACTGAACAGGTTTGTTAAAATTAGGCAGGGAGTGCCATTAAATACCTCCTTGATTCTATAATCTAACCTGAAATTCTGGATGGTTTAGGGTTCCCTTCCACTAGTGATCATTATTAGTCGTGGAAAGCATTTGTAATGCAGGTCGCACATAAAAACCACACACTGCAGCACATTGCAACATAAGAAAACACATTGCATTTTTCAACAAGGGCTTCTGTAAAACACCATGTAGGGAAAAAAAAAAATAAAACATTCTCTGGTTCAAAGATAAATGATGCACTAATAAATAAGAAAGCCTATCACAATCAATGAATGTACCAAACTACAAGTTATTTACTTAAACTGTAAATGTCTAATGAAGTTTAAACAGCCGTGCTTCCCCACTCTCTCTCACCTAACCACAGCTTTTCCTCACAAACAGAAAATAAACTCGCCATACAGCCCTGGTGTCCCCATTACACCTTTGAATGAGACGGCGCTTGCGACACCGAGCTACGATCACAAGTCCCTTTTGTGCTTTGTAATTCAAGTGTGCTCTGTGCAATTAAAGCTCCTAATGAGAAGTGTGCTTAAACCCTGCGACCTGGAAGCATGCAACAACCTCTGGGGGGAGAGAGTGAGCTCTTGAGCATAAACAGAGTATCGGTGCAACTTTGTATACACATTTAATAGCTAAACAGTATTGTGTAGTTTAAAACACTGACAGGACAGGGTGTAATCCAACCACATTATACAACAACATTTCATGTATGGTACACTTTCATCCAAAGTACATTGCATTTCCAGGAGTGTACACTTTTGGGAAAAAGAGAATTAGGATTTAGTTCGAATCAGGCCTAAGATACAACTTAGCACCAAAAGAAGTCCAAACATTGTTTATGAACAGGGCTTATTTCTCTAGCAAGGGAATGAAAGTGATCAGTGATAATACTAAAGGCATTAACATGCAAGTACTCCGGGGTATCCTAGAATATCAGGTTACTAGATTTTACAGAAGTGAAAGTTATCGCAGGCAGACATGACCAATTTCTGAACTCACACTGACCTTGTTGATCTTTTCTAGAATAGTTCAGGTTTTATTATTCTCTTGTTTTGAAAATACAATCTATTTTGCGCATATAAAAGTTGAGGTCCTAGACAAGAACCAATCAGAACAAAATATAGGCCCATAACATTTGAAGAAACTATTACTTAAGTGTCGCTGCCGCCCGCCTATGAAATCTTCAGCATTTTGTCTTAGCCATGTGCTATAAAACCACAAGTTTTCATTTCCAATGAATATCGTAGAAATTCTAATTTGTGGCGTTTGGTTGGAAAACACTTAAGCATGAGCTCAAGAGCTGTACAGCCCTTTTACTTACATACTGTGTGTGTGTGTGTGTGTGTGTGTGTGTGTGTGTGTGTGTGTGTGTGTGTGTGTGTGTGTATATATATATATATATATGATATTTTTAATACTTGATTATTTATATTTAGAGAACGTTTGATATGCACCAACACCACCAAAACAAATTCCTTGTATGTGTAAAAAACATACTTGGCAATAAAGCTTTTTCTGATTCCGATTCTTATTCTGAGCATCAGAGACATCTGTGTGTCTCAGACAGCCGAAGCTTGGGTCTCAACGCCAGTGTGTGCTTATCTACTATAGGTGTAATCATATCCACTGCCAGCTTACTGCAGAGCTCCTCTGCACTGGAGTGTGACATCACTCTGACATGACTACACTGGCCTTTAACGAGGATGCCTGGAAGCAGCGTGCGTTTGTGTTGGTGTGCACATTGGTGTGTTCATCATACCTTCTCTGGTGGAGGCCTTCTACTGGCTTCTATATCATCCACTTTCTCTTTGGTTCTGAAAACACAAAATGAGAAAGTTAAAGGGAAAGGCAAAAGACGATAAAATGGAGAACAACACCACAAGCTGAAGACATAACAGGGGAACACAGAATAGGGGGGCAGGATAGTCTAGTGGTCTGGGTGTTGGACTCTCAGCGGGAAGGTTGTGGATTTGAGCCCCAGAGTCGGCCTGTAAGCATCCTTGAGCAAGATGCCTAACCCCTATCTGCTCCATGTAATAGCGGCCTGTAATTGTAATTTTTTGGGCTAAAAGCATCTGCTAAATGACGTAATTGGAATTGGAATACAAAGAATACATGAAGAATTAACAGAGATGAAAGAAAGGACAAGTGAGCTAGAGCTTAAGAGCCAACAACAAAACCACAGAGGTACAGTATGTTGGAAATGTACACAGGCCTGCGATAACACCAGTTACTACTTACTGGTGTAACCAAGTTTTGTGTTTGTGTGGTGCAAAAATAAAAATCTGCCCACGTGTATTGGCCCTATGGTATTGGCGCGACAGTGTCAACTTTCCTTTTCTTTTTCTGAGACGAACAATAGCAGTCAAATACCCGACGACCACCAGGCCTGTGTACTAAACTACCGCTGAATAATTCAGTAGACACATCTCCACCCACTGGCATTATATTCTGAACGCAGCTGATTAAAAATGTCCGTCCTCCGTTTGCTGGTGTATTAAATATCCTGTGACATACCGCAGCTGTTGGTGGTCACTACACCGCAAAAGGGTCCATCTTAACTAATTTAGCCAAGAAGGGAGGGAGGAATAATCATGATTCTAATGTTGTGATGTTCTTCATCAATGCTACCTGCAAAGCAACTGACACCCGACTTGATAAATTGTTTTGTGTAACCACCTGGGGCTATATGTGGGGCTAAGTCGTAAGCCATTAGCTTAGCCCTAAAATAGCCTCTCAACATAGCTTGGTATGAGGTCATATACTGTGGTCTAAACTTAAATGTTAGCTTAGCGCTATGTAAGGTGTCAAATATAGAGCACAGTATTTCAGTTTACTGAATGGCAGGTAACGGGGTCAGATAAGATGCAGTAAGAGAGTGTACTAGAAATGTAGCCTACTTCTAAGAAATAGGATCTCCAGACGTTATTATACTGACACCTTTTTATCTTAGAAAGTGTACACACCCACACACACACACACACACACACACACACACACACACATAAAATGACCTGTGCACTGTCAGTGCACAGGTCATTGTCAGCATTTATTAGTCTTTATGACACCTTGATGTGCAAATTGTATGTTAACCATATCATCTTAGACACAGCATAGAACACTGTAGTGTTTTCTGCTTGTAAGAGGGATGATGGGCCCATGAACTAGACAAAAGCACTCTTCCTGGACTCCCATCTGTCAGAGCAAATATTTCTCACCCCTCCTCCACACAAGCTGTATGGTAACAGAGTGAGGATGGATGCATGGATGTATGGCCAATTGCTGGAGCAGCTATCCATTTATGGGTATGATAGAGTGTATCCTACTGTATTTTCTTGTATTAAAGAGAGTTTATGCAGTGTGGGCAGGCATGCGGTCCCTTACAGTACTGTGATGTGCGCATACCTGCTAAAACCATATCCTGGGATATTGTTACAGAAATTGGAATTACAGATTTCAAATTCTTTTTTTTTTTAATTAGTTCGTTTTCATTTAAGACTATGACTATTTATTTAGACTATAGACTCTTGACAGCGGCAATCCCCAGAATTCTAAACCAAACTGCTTATTTCGATTACAATCACAAACAATCCACATAGTTTTTAAAGATTGTAAAGTCATTTGTACCACACAAAACTGCATATAATGGGTACAAAGTTAAAAATCAACATAAGGGAAATCTCTCTCTCTAATCACCCAACCTTTACATTACACTATGAAAGCTACAGTATGTCATGATGTTTTAATCTGAAAATAGCACAACAAAAGATGATATCATTGTCCCATCGCCCAGGCCTACTATCCAGATGAAACACTAGAAAAACAAATGGCTGTTAGCTAACCAAACAGTCGGTCGGCAGTTTAGCTGGACACTCGGCCCTCCACAGCCCGTAGTGGCACACCTCTGAGTTAGACAAACACATGCTCAGTCAGCCAGTCAGTAAGGTAACCCAAACAGCCAGCCAGACCGTTCAGTAAATCACTCAATCGGCCCAGCGTGGGGTGGAGCCAGGAGGAAATAGATGTGTGCTGATTCTTAGAAAATAAACATGTTTTTCAGGAGCTACAGATCCAGAGCCAATGGAATTTTCCAATCACCCAGTCGCAAAGAACAAAAATTTTAAAAGAAAACAAGCAATATGGGTCCATTATGTCTGCCATTTATCCAACAGTGGAATGTCGGTCACATCCACCTTCACCAAGTCAAATTACCTTTATGTGCAAATAAACTTGGCGAAATAGAGTCAATTCTGATTTCAAATCACATTTAGATTTAGATTTTGTAGGAATAAACACAGGCCAGTTTAATGCTTTCATTACTTCAAATAATTTGTTTTACTGTCATCACAAAGTCAGAAGTGAAAATGTGATAAAAAGCAAGTCCATCATGAGCCACTTATTTTTAGGAGTCGTGCCACGATACATTTTTGAGATCTGCTGCCCTAAAAGGCCAGGGAAAACCCGTGTTAGGCTATAAGAGCATTTCAGTTTTACATAACAGTCAGGTGGGATGCTGAATCAGGAATAGGCCAACTGGTATTTCATCAGAGAAAATGAGAAAAATAGAATTAGCAATCCATACAAAAAACAACCTATACACTGAAAGCTACAAAAAGAAAAAACCCATTTAACAGTACAAATGGACATCAGTTCAGTCAGCCAAACAAGCTAGGAGATTGAGTAATTTACTATAGCTACAGTGTGATGAGCCGTGTCCTACAGTGGTTCTAATCTAACACCTAATGTTAATGTTTAGAAAGCCAAATCAGTGAGTCACCCACCTGGCCAAAGCAGGCATTCCATCTCCCTTTAAGAGGTTCAAACGTTTACAGTTCAAGATGTGGGACATTTTGATCAACGGCACAGAATTGACAGAATAATACAAAAACAAGAATGCTTTACATAAAACCACACATCATGAGAAGTAGAGGTAAATAGCATCTCATTTCAAACCAAAACGTATCTGTAAAAACAAGTTTATTAGTAGGATTGTGTTCTTTTTATCTCTCTGAATAAAGTTAGTAGCAAACAATGTAATTGAAAGGAGTCAATCACCTATTTTTAGAGGGTTTCCTCGCTTTAAAAAAAAACAAAAAAAAAAACACTTATACATGCTAATTTTGATGGAAAGGGGTACTGGTTTACCTTCATTCACTCCAGTACAAGACAGACGGGCAGTTACTTGTCAAATGCCATGTCTCAAAAGGCACCTCAATATTAGATTATGAGATGAGTGAAATATTCTTGTCCATAAACTGGCGATGTTTTGGTCACCACCATGTTCCTCTAAGACTTACAAAGCAAACTTGATGAACTGTCTGCTCTTTCTGATCCTTTGACTAGAAGGTCAGCTCTATATACACTATGCACAAAACAGATTGACAGAGATGTGACCGCCCATTTTCTATCCGTTTCTTATACATGGACACACAAAGCACCACCACTGCCTGCAGGGCGGTGTCTGAGTGCTAATGGTCCATGGTGGTGAAAGCCGGGGTGGCCGTTAAGGGGAAGCACACAGTGAGGACACACACACACACACACATAAGCGCACGCGCACACGCGCACACACACACACACACACACACACACACACACACTGAAACACAGCCAATAAGGAACAAAGTGTATTAGAGTATGTATGACTGTTGAGAAAAAAGGAAGGCCTCACTAAACGGTGATCAGCAAGCCTTTAAAACTACATTTAAATAATCTATAGTGTAAATAGCCATATTCATTTCGTACTGGAATATTGTGCATATATACACACCTTTAGTATTTTTGGTGAATCTGACGTAAACGTTCCACGGTCCCTTGTAAAAAAAAGTCCTTTTAATAAACTGTCCTTGTACTTTCTGCTGTATATTTTGACACAGGGTGAAAAGTTTTGTCTATTTTAATTCGGCACCATTCTGATTCTTAGCATCGCAACATTACTGAGGTAATAACTGACTGATGAAGGCTGCAATACCACGTGCGTTTCATCACACCCCAAATCACTGAGTACCACAGCTCAATGCTCTGCAGTCAGCAGAGACGCAACGGGACAAAAGACTCAAAGCTCACAATGTTAAATGGAGCGCATCTGTGAACAACACACACACACACACACACACACTTTCTGGTGTACTTTCGATACTGAAATCAGAGGAGGAACGCGTGACAAACAAAATGATGGGTGCTCGATGATCTGATAAAAACAAAACTATACCCATGTTCAGAAGAAGTGACAAAACTATGAGATTAAAACATTTTACTGATTTGTTTCTCCTACCTAGCTGAAGCATTGTCTGGGCTACAGTATTTTCAGTTGGTTTATTTATGGGTGGAGGAAATACATGCTTAGTTAGTACTTCTACTTTCTATTTCCAAGCATGTTTTTTCACCTCGAATTCAGCAAGAGTGCACTTGAGGCACACAGTGGAACAGAGGACATTTTCTTAACATACACAAGAGTCAACTCTTGAGAAGGCAACTAGAAGAGATAAAAATTATATATACACATTTATTTATTTATATAATCTATCCAAAATAATTAGCGGCCATATATATATGTATGTATGTATGTATGTATGTATGTATGTATGTATGTATGTACACACACACACACACAAACAAAATGGTGGTGCAGCTGAAGGTAGTTCCACTGAAACAAAAAAAAGTACAACACCAATCACAATCATATAACATAAAACGCTTCTACATTTTACACACCTTTAAGCAGAGTACAACAAATTGAAAAATAGGTCAAGGTAACATCTTCCCTTCTCTTGGTTGGGGGCGGGTATTTCAGCAACAGCTGATATGACTCAACAGACGTGACAGATGCCCCTGGATAGCGTGAAGTGCTGTGGATCTTCATCAACGTCCAGAATCCAACCCGAGCATAAATTATTTACATGGCTGAGCACCATGCCTTCCGGTCACGCGAGGGGAGTTTGTCGTATGCGCCTGTGTTCCCATATGGCAACAACCTTTGTGTCCCGGTTCCTGCACTGAGCTCTGTGCGTGCATATTTGAGACACACAGCGTTTGCCTAGGTAGGAAAAGTGGAGGATGTGTGTGTGTTTGTTTCTGTGGTGGGGTTGTGTTTCATCTGGTTTACAGTAAGAAGGAAAAACAAGGGGGGGGGGAGAGAGAGAGAGAGAGAGAGAGAGAGAGAGAGAGACACAGAGACATCTGGCTCAGAAGGCAACCCTGAAGGGTTCAACCAAGGGTTAGCTTCCGATGGAGGTTCAATGGGCTGGAAGGTAGCAATCCCCCACCCAAGAGTTTGTGTGTGCAAATGAGTGTTTGCTTTGAAAGAGCGCCACCCACACACAGTCACTCTGGGAGCATCTTTGCAGGCTCAACAGCTAATGGAAGGATGATGGAGTCAAACAGTCAAGTGAAATGGGTGGTTGAATTGTTTGGGGGATAGGAGATGCCAGTCCACACTGTCTGGTTAACAGAAGTGAATCCTATTTGCTCTTTTAATTTACTTTAGGCTATACATCCTTTAGCCTACTCATCTCCACGATGTTGGATTATCAACATCAATTTGAGCTACAAACAACTGTGCGAGTAACAGTATTATTTTAGTTATCCACAAAGTTAAATTTGCTAACTTGTGCTACAGCTATATCCTGGTCTTGTCTGGTCTGAAGGACTCAGTCGGGTGATTCAGTGTATTTTGTCTGACTATGGGATTCCTTGCTTTAGTGAAAAACAGTGTCAAGATTGAAAACACCACATGTGCTCACCACATAATACACACATCAGTAAACAATGATATGGGAGCTGTTACACCACCTACATGAGTGGAATGAAGTAAGCACAGCTGCAGAAGCATGATAAAATAGACGAGTTCCTCAGGTTGAACCCCTGACAACTTGAGTGCCTCGTAGGCCCGACAGTCAACAAAAAGCAAACTGAGTAAATGTTATCCCACTCTAATTCCACTACTATAAGAAAACAAGATGACACATTAGAAAGAGACCCGTCTGACTCACTTTAGCCCCACCGGGCAAGCGGATGTCATTAGAGTTTTACATTTGAACACCTAGAGACAAAACAGCAGTCAAAGCGCAAGGATTAAGTATCAGAAAAAATATGGCATTTGAAAGTACAACAGTCATAAACTTAAGCACATCGCAGGCTGCCTGTCACAGATATCCTCCTCTGCCCATTATATAGGCTAGTCTATTCCCATACTGTATGCAAAACATTTATAAATTCATTAGCATGAATGTGCACACAAATGCACAGAAAAACAAAAGAAGGAATTGAGATTCCAACAGATCAAATGGTCCCGATTGCAGAATCTAGAAATTTAGTCTCAATATATA
This sequence comes from Percopsis transmontana, assembly GCA_025447815.1. Classification (NCBI taxonomy): domain Eukaryota; kingdom Metazoa; phylum Chordata; class Actinopteri; order Percopsiformes; family Percopsidae; genus Percopsis; species Percopsis transmontana. The sequence goes on from JAOEHI010015186.1 coordinate 14,464, forward strand.
TCATTGTGCATTTTTACAGGTGACAACGAAATTCAACAGGAAATGCATCCGGTCTCTGAAAACACAGAAGGCAGCTGACCTTGACTGAGATGTTTGGGTTTGAGCTGCCCTCCTTTCGCATAGGTGACAGTCTCAAAATTCCAGTGCTGTTAAGTATTGAACCCAAATCTATTTTTAACCTACAACTTTCAATTGTTCTGATTAGATTATGATGCGTCAAGGATATATTTTGCTGCTGTAGTGGCACACCGCTTTTACTGTTAGAAAGTATTAACAAACTTGCTCTCTCACAAAATACTGTTATGCGTGTTTGAAAGTTGTAAAAGCCCAAATCAAGGCCTTTATGTAAGACAGTCTACAGTCAACCTCTAAAAGTCTGAAACACCCAAGAGCTCTAAAGACCTCAGCCAAGGCAGTTCCCCACACGGCATGACCAAAAATTGTTTTTGTTCTCTAGAAAAGTGCTGAGTCTTGTTATACCTACGCAGTGTGGGGCCTCTGGAAAGACTTAACATTTTGGTGGGTTTCTTTATCAACAGAACATTAGGTAGGCCTACAGTTTAACTATGGCTGGTCGTGGGTAGGTCTACAGTTTAACTATGGTGGGCTGCAAAACTTAGAGGCCTTGGTTTTGCAGTGTTGAGGCAAGGGTATACTTCACACGACACAAATTTGGCAAGTAAACCAGCGGGTGTCTGACCGCTGTAAGAGCACCACATTTGGCTTTTCACGCCATACTTCATAATCACCCCCAAAAGGAACCTGTTTAAAAATGGCATACACACCCTCAACTACAATGGGTCAACATCCGAGGTAATCATAGAAGATTGGTCAGAGGTAATCTACTTCACATTAGGACAGTATTGACACAGATTCCCTGATTCGATTACGGTTCACAAGCTAACGATTCAATTCAATAATAAAATAATTTTTTTAAATTAAGCACACGAAAAATATACAGATCAAGACAGGGAATAGAAAATTTAGGATGTAATTCAATTATCAATGCATTATTCATGTTGCAAATACCATAAATAAATTGTAATGTAAATTTTGAATTAAATAGTTTTCCCTCAATTTGTCTGGTGAGTCATCAATATGATGTGATGTACATATTAGACTACCCAGGTGGTTTTCAGCTCTATTTTTTTTAATTTCATGTAGAGTATTTCAATGTAGCGCAATCTGTAACTCATCGTAATGTATCACGATGCATCGCGTATCACTATGCATCGTGATACGCATCGTATCGTGAGGTCCATGCCAATAAACAGCGGTTATCGTCACAGCCCCAGGGCTAGCTTTTAGAGCAGCATGACAATGCCTGACCTAAATGCATATTTTAACAAAATTGCTAATAAAAATAAAATAGAAAGACTCCTTACAAGACCTGACTGTGATGAAGGGAGACAGAACTAGACATACACATTCCAACCCCCCTTAAGGGAAGAAAATAACGTCTTTAAAAATTAGGTTAGGAGAGCCATGTGTCCCCGAGGCTCATTTTGGTCCGGCAAATGTGACAATGGGGCGTGTCGCAGGGGAGGGAGCGCGTTTGTATGTCTTTGGGGGCCTAGCTTGAGGGATGATTGGCTGAGATTTGCCCAAATATGGGCAGGGGTCAGTAGGGGGGGAAGGGGTGTGGTAATACAGAATGGGTGGGTGCCTACAATGGCAACCGGGCTTCAGCCTTTGTAGTATGCCGTTTATCATCTACGTCTCTCTAACACACAAGTGGGTAGAGTTCTCAGGCAAAGGCAGACCAATGAATGCATGCCCCCGCCCACACACACACACACACACACACACACACACATAAACATGGGTTTTATGGCATCACAGCACAGTGTACGTCTGTCAACCTACTGGTGAAGACAGCTGGGCCTACACTGGTTTCCATTACAAACCCACTACTATCCAGTATACACATCTGGCCCCTAGTGTGTGTGTGTGTGTGTGTGTGTGTGTTGGGGGAATAGAAGGACATTTTTTACTGCTCGCACCGTCCAGACATCTGGAAGAGAGCTCAATAGACAGTGGGTGTAGTAAGCAAGCCAAGATAGGCTTCTGTCAATGCCATGTGTGTGTGTGTGTGTGTGGAATGTATATGTGACATAAACCCAAGAATGTGAGCAAGAATGCATGTGTGTGTGTAATGACACATATGGAGCCACAAACGAGTTAGCGAGAGAATAGCAGAAGATGGCAGGAGGACAGAAGGTCAGAGAGAGAGAATTCAGAGGAGGAGGAGGAAGAAAGAGAGGGCGGATAGCAGGAGTGCCTGTCTGCTAGCGGCCATTACAGTGGGCCCCAGGGCGGAGAATTCCTCCTACGGCGCTGCTCTCAATGCCACCACTGTTCCGTCTGAGTTAGCGCTGGCACAAAGGAGACCATGTCTGTGTCTGTGTGCGTGTGCGTGTGTTGTGGGCTCTGTGAGAGAGCGAGAGATCTGCTTCTCTCATGGGGCCCAAATGAACTGTTCCACACCTGTAGCAGCGCAGCACAGGGCACAGGCGTGTGTGGAGGGGGGGGATTCACAAGTGGCTTTTGGGAGGGGTGGAAGTTAGACATATTTTTGCCTTTAATTTAATGATTTTTTTTTTTACTAGCATTACTGGTCGTTTATGTTCAATGTTATATTATCTTGCACAGTGCCCAGTAGCTCGCACTGGGTGTGTTCTGGTAGCACTGAGAAGGAGCCCGACCCAGATGGATTTTTATAGATGTCGATATTTGGGAGGAAAGAGTTTCCCTTAAGGATACATCTGCCACTGATCCTGGGTTCGGTTTTTCTTTTTCATGAAAAGTATGGTTATCAAAGAGAAGTGTGACAAAGATAATTTGATTAAACCTTTGGGCACTGAAAAACTTTTTAAACCAGCTAGTCTCTAGCTCAGCAGAATCTTTATACAGCTTTTCAACCATTAATATGTGTCAATATAATCAGCTACAGATATAGCTGTGATATCACCATGCCAATAGGTCGGCCGGGCTCTTCTTTAGTACAACGTATTGGTTATTGCAAGACTTTTAAACTCATCAAGTAATACAGAGAGGACGGGTAATACGGTAAATCAAGAAATATGAAGTCAAGGACGGTCAGGGACAGTTAGGACAAGACATAAATAAACAAGACATTAAAATAGCTCTTCCTCTTGCTTATTTGGGGTGTGCAAAAGTATAGTTTAAAATCAATTAATCGTTTTTTTTTTTTTTAATTCATCCAATTCGATATATGCCTGTACAATTTATGGATCGTTCTAGAGCCCTGCGCGGGACTGTTTTCTTAATCCTGCTCCCGCTGGCTTTCTGTTTATTATCCCCCGCTCCCGCAATGTGTGCATTGTCTTCCGTCCCACAGGGAAAGCATGTTATTTTACTGTGTAGTATTAATAATATTAATAAAGAGAAGCATACCTGTCGGTAATAATGTAGCGAAATTACGTTCTAGTGCATAATTACATTCATACTAGTGCTGGTTAGCGCCCTGTCCACGGTAGCACGGTTTCATTTGAAAACACATCTTTATCTTTCCACTTTGGCTTTCCATCCACACTAATCCGGTGTTTTCCAGCACTGAAACAGGAGCTTTTCAAAACTCCTCTCCCAAGTGGATAAATCTGAAAACAGAGCTTTTGCTCCACAAGATCACATGACAATACAATTTTGTCAGCGAACGATTTTAGTAGAAAAATTGCATAACACCGGACCAACACCGGCCAAGCTCGTTACCACCCATACAAGGAACGACAGTTTTGGATAAGGCCTGGGCGAAAAAGTGTGTGACAGTACAAATGGTTCCTAAAGAATAGCATTTTGAATGTCCAGAGACCCTCGGTTCATTTTTTGACTGTAGCAAAATTGAAACAACCCACTCTAGTGAGATTTGGCTTCAATACAGTCCTCTAGATCGATCTTTTGGGCTAATATGATTTTTCCAGGTTTTCTAAGTTCGTTCAACTTTCATTTGTCAGATGTCACTCTCTCGTTTTAACAACCTGTGAACGTATAGAAGCAAACCTGTTATATGTTCTAGGTTTAGGGCATAACAATTACAAACTTTAATTTATGTTTTGGCACATTCTGTATATCTTAAGTCCTTGTAAACATGCAACTTTTTGACATGCCCATTTTTATGTTCAGTTATTCTTTCAGTCAGAAGTATTTTTTGTGCTTTCCTCAAATAAAGAATGGAAATAAATATGGAAAGCTGTTATAGCGTATAGTATTTGATATCTCATTCCAATTGGATCCATATCGATTCCGAATCTAATCGGAATCAAATCGGGGCATCTGTGCCAATACCCAGACCTGGTATGTAAGGCTGGTTAGTTCTACTGCTAGTGTAGAACTATATAGTCCACAATTAATATGCGCATAATGGATTACTGAATTTCCCCCCAGGGATCAGTAAAGAGTGATCCAGTTTTGTTGTCCTGTGAAAACGCTGTGTCATTGCAAACAATAAAGACATTTATGAGACAACAATTGTTTGTCCCAATAATAATCATGCCAGACAAGCTGTCAAACCCTTGTCTCTAGTCAACTCTGCCAATAAAATGACCACTGCTGAGCTCAAACTGGGAAATTACGGCAATTAATGTCAGATGTAATATCTCAATATTCTGTGCGGTCACACTAGTGCAAAACTGCATTACTCTTAGCTAGAAAGAAATCATGTTGTAGTACAATAACAGCCAGGACAGTCTGTTCCGACTGACCCAAAGGATGTGAGCATAGAAATTGAAACACCAATGGGAAATGGAGCGCAGAGTGACAAACAGAAAAAGGATAGCAAGAGATAGAAACAGGCCGGGATTAAGAGAAAGAGAGAGAGTGAGGATACAATCAGAGGACTGTATGGAGTAGCCAGCTGGTACTGCAACACTGTAGTGGTCAGCCATGCAAATAACTAATTTCCTCAACTGAAAACAGACCAGCAAGAACAGAGGAACAACATTGAAATCAATACAAACATGACCGGAGAACGCAGTGCCTGGTGAATTTAGCAGACATTGGCACCCAAAGGTTTATTATCCCTCTTCATAAACAGCAACACTAACAAGGCCCCTTGTGCAAGTGTCTAGTTAGGCAGCCAGCGACATACAATTAATTAGGCCTTTGATTTACAATCAGGATTACAAGTCATGATTTCACTTCTTTCCACATACATCTATTTAAAAGAGTATGCAGTGTTTTTCAGGATGTTGATATGGCTAGCCTTTTTAACTGAAAAATGATAGAATCAATTGTTCAGCAGTGGTGATAAACACCCACACAATGTATACTGTTGAACTGATTTTGAAGGCATTTGGGCTTAGTTTAGCACTAAACTACCATCTAAGGTTGCGTTTCAGTTTCACGTTTTCATACAGGTTTGGATGATCAGTGGCCAGGGCGAGAGGCACAGAAACTAAGGGACATTGCAGTAATTGCTCTGCAGTTACCATGACCTAGAGAGGATAAATAGGGGTTTGTACACAAAGTGGTCATTAAATTTTAATATCCATTTAACCTAATAGGGCTTCTAATAAAAAAAAACATTCTAGTTTATAATGAAAGAAATTATTGGGCGATAGATGATAGAGATGTAGAAATGCTGGGTTGTTTTTTCAACTCAAATGCTGGGTTGAGCGTGTTAGGGGTTATTTCAACAGTACTGGGTAGTTTTTGAGAAACCAGCTGCTGTTTTAGTGGCTGGGTCAGTCTCAGTAACAGTTGAATCAATGCAGACAAGAGTGCCCCTCCCCATCTCTATCTCCGAATCTACCCAGCGGATGGGTTACCGCTACCCAGGTGTTGGAGATATTAGCAGAATTTTGTGATTTTGTCATCAAACTGAATTTTTTGCCACTTTTAGGGTTGTAGTCGCTATTCTATCTATATTTAGTTCACATTTAACTGTTTTATTAATGTTAACGAGATTGCATTAGCATTACAAGGCATGATACTAGCCCACATAGCCCTCCAAGACTGAAGTTTCTTCCGCTTGGCCCGCTCCTGAACAAGATAGTGGCACTCTCATGGAGATTTATTTTATAATCCTTGCTAGATTATTATTATTAATTTTTATTATTATGTATTTATTCAGTCAGTCCACCCATTCGTGTGGGATTTTGTTTGAAGACTGGATTCTATTCGCCTTGTGTGGCCATCGTAGCCACAGGTAAGCCAGTGTTTTATATTCTGTCCCGCCATGGCATGTTATGATAGGTCTAGGTTTCTGTGAGGAAGTGTAACATATTTGTTGTTCAATTTTGCTACTCTCGTAATGAAGGTTATGCAGTGTTGGATTTATTATCCTGTTATTTCCTTTTTTAAGAATAGACAGCCATTCATCTGACTGGCTCATAGATATGCCTGATGACCTGTGGTATTCTGACATGAGTAGCCTACTAAACATACTAAAATGCCCTACCGGCCAGTTCTCCCCCACCTCCCATATAAATGAATATGGATAAATGAAATGAAAAACACGATTCGATGATCAGTCTATTATAGGCAAGACTGTAAACGCGACTACGTAAATTCTTAGTCGGGACACCCCTAACATATGCTTCTAACCTCAGTGTGGTTAGAAGTTACTCATTATGGCCTGAATAGTTTCAATAGGTCAGAGCTAAATGTAGAGACAGTGGGCGAACAGTGTTTTTTGCAAATAGTAAGTTAAAACAATGGGGGCACTTCATCAGCGTGAATGCTTGTTCAGCCAATTCCCCAGATCTGATATTAGGCCTGGTGCCAGTGTGTTGCTGGAAGGAAATTCTGGTCTCGCCTTTTGTCACAGAACAGCATGGGATTCCTATTTGGACCCAGGGTCCAAAGAAATCGCTGCTGCATGCAGTTTTGATAATAGTTCATTTCAAAATGTCCCTTCCATGGACCCGCTACTACTTTTGAGGCATCTCAGTGCAGTTGTTTGATGCAAGCCTGTGTTGTAATGAGACCAAGTTAAAATATATTCAATTAGCTAGATGGTGGAATCCCAGCTGGCATGCAGGACACAAATGTCATTAGCTCATGATAACATGCATTTCAGTCATCTGCAGCAATGAGGCGAGCCCTTGCCATCCTGCACTGCAGCAGCAGGTTACAAACCACAAGTCGTTGTTCTCAGAGGGTGCGAGTTAGCACATCCTGTTTTTCTGTCAAACTCGCAGCAAAAGTGGGCTGAGAGAGGGCTGTGGCACAAGGCTGTTAACTGCTATGAGAGAGAGAGAGAGAGAGAGAGAGAGAGAATTCAGGCTCTGCCAAGTTACATTTGTAAACTTGTACATCTCCTTGTTGTCTTTTAATTTACCGCGCCTCCTCACATCAACTAGAAAAATCGATTAGTCACTCTACACTAGTAGCATAGCTCTTAACAAAAGATAAAGCAATCAGGCCAAAAGCGTTGTCAAACAGTCACCCACACTTTGTGCACAGCTGTGTTTCAAACATCCGCAGTGAGCTGGGGCTCAAATTTGGGGAGCTATAATGCATAATTCTATAATGGTATATGCAATTGTATATCACAATATATTAGTCCAGGGAATTAACAAACAGCCTTGCCCATCCTGCCTGAATAAGCCCAAACAGAAGAACTAGTCAACTAGCCGAGTGTTCATAAAGTGTTCCTAAAGTGGGACATACAAATACAATTCTACAGATCAGCGCGTCCTTGTTCATAGACTTTATTTTCTCTTCATTAAAAATGTGTCTGCGATTATACAGAAAGATTTGTGAGCCACCCACTTTTACACAGGATGGCAATGCAGGGCTTTCAGCCTATTCAAATCCCTGCATTGCCATCCTGTGTAAAAGTGGGTGGCTCACAAACAGGCCAGGCTACACAAAGCATCTCTGAGTCTTCAGACAGAGATGGTAGCTTTGAGTTCCACAACAATCCGTCTCCTGTCGCTACTGGGCGTCTTTAATTCATAATATTCATCCAGCATACCAGAAATGCTGCAATTAGATCCTTACATTCCAAATGAACACACACACACACACACACACAAGAAGTGCAGCTGTTGCCGTCTTTTCTAACCAACAGCAGGCACCATGTCAATGGTTCAGGAAAGACAATAAACCAGATTCCTCAAGCACAGGGAGCCTTAAACCTTTTCATTCCCTGAAGACACCTTTGAGGAATGAGTATCTCACACTGGACAGATATTAGTCTCTTACTGGAAACCCTGTGGTATGAAGACGATATTTAAACACAGGTTGGTAGGATGGCAGCAATAGTCAGGCGGTTTCTTTAATTACTATGAGACTTAGGATGTCTGCTTGCCCATTTATCTAATTAAATACTAGTCTAATAGTAGTCTCTGAACAACAGTGAGAATTATCACATGACTTCTCAGTTACTGAATTTGCTGAATGATCACTGCATTACAATATAATGTCTACATTCTTTTCTTTTTGGGAATGTGGAAAATAGGTCTGGTGTGAACAAAGTGTTCTGAAACCCATTAACGTCCGCCAACGGTAGAATGGAGTAATTTATTGACGGTCCATGTCAAGACTAGAGACAGCAGCTGTCGTATTCTCACATTTACAGTACAACAGCAACCCGAGACAAAACACACAAGACTGAGATTGTACCGGTTTGACATGTAGAGAAAGCAACACGAGCTATAGCACAATACATATTGACATTTTTGCACTCCAAGAAGTCCACATGGCTGCAATAACTGGATAATAATCGTCCAATAAATATTAAGGACGCACGGTACTGGGTTGGACAAAAAAGAGGCGAGATTTTCCTTAAAACTTTTCTGAAAAGAGATCTTTCCCTCTTCAACGAGGTCACTGTATCTATGTATCTCGCAACTCCTATAAAAGACTCAACATTGCTAAGTTCTGATGTGATCCTCTAAGAAATAACAACAGCTTGTGCCAAAAGTGCCTCGAAATCACTGAGCTTACAAGCTCAGCTTGCAGGCTAGTCAGCCTGTTAGCAGCACTCCTGCCAAGTCTACCTACTTCACATGCTAGTAAAGGTGACTACGTGTCGGGAAGGCATAAGTAAATTATCACTGTGAGGAATACAGAGACACATTTTCTGTTGAAATCAACCTAAAACCTTATTTCGACAGCCAATCCTTATTCAAGCTAGGTGGTTAGCACTTCCTCCGGCATCTCTCCATGTGAACTCGTTGTGACAGTAACTGATTTAACAGGCCAGTAAATAGAGGCGAACAGTAAATCTGTCTCAACACGCATCAAACACGTATGAAAGTTGAGTCTAACATTCAAACTCACCAGTTTATACTGTGGTGGAATAGAACCTTTTCGGCCGAAGTCTTGACAAGAGCGCTGTACCTTCCACCACAATTGTCCAGCCCCCGGTACAACAAGGCTCGTTTTTTGCACACCCCTCCCTCTGACACCGCAAAGTAGAAAAAAAGAAAAAAACACCCAAACACAAACCCCGCCTTACACATTTCTAATTGGCCGTTATTTGGAACAGTGCAAAGCAAACGTATATTTGCCATCTTTTTTGTCCAATAGTTGTAAGGAAACTTAGTTTGGGCGTGCTTCACAAACATCGTTGGCACCGATTTGAATACAGATGACGAAGTTGAAAATGGAAGTACATATTGATAATAATCACCGTTCTCTCTTTATACATGACACGTCAATTGTTCTTTACTAGATTTTACCAACTGTAGTATCCCTATATATTATTGGTCTGTTTGGCTTTTGTTGGTGTCTTCTGTTACACAAATGCAAAAGTTATTAAATGTGTTGTTGCTCCATTAGTAGCCTACCATAATAAATTAGTCTATAATGTACACATATGGATGAGCCATTGGCCTAAAATCTGTTCATTTATATAAACTATTGGAATTCCTTTGAAGACCTTCACGCTTAGAATGGCTTGTGTTGCAGTAAAATTACACAAAGATGAATTGGAAGCATCTAAAGGCATGTTTGAACACACCATAACATTGTGGAAAGCATGCCTGGGCCCTCAAGGCTCTATGCAGTGGCACACACGTGCGCGCGAACACACACAAACACACACACACACACACACACACACACACACACACACACAAACACACTCGCAATGAATAACATTTGCATACTGCAAATGCATAAATATCAACGACATTTGACCACCGATAATGTGGAAAGATTCAATGTACATTCAAAGATTATCAATTTAGTTTAAGTATTAGCATAGACTGTTGATAGTATTGCATATGAATAGTTAACTATAGCCTACTTTAATAACAACAATAAAAACAATAACGCCTATTTGTCCTTTCACTCATGTTCCATTTTCCACCACTCTCTTTTTTCTTAATTCCTTATCTCCCCATTTTGAATTCCACTTTGGCTTCTATTACGCTTTAGCTCTCTCTAGTGGTGTAGCTAAGACTAGACATTTTACGCCAAGTTCCCTGTAGTCAAATCTCAGCCAAATGATGTAGGCAACTGCAACATATAACTTTATACATGTAGAACACTATATAACACAATATAACCCTATATAACGTAATATAAAATTTATGCTGTAGGCTGGAGTGAGGACAATTATCAGTCATAGTCGGATTTGACAGTGAACTTTCCGGGAATCCTCAGATGGAAACAAAACAAAAAACGCTAGATCTTAATGTTCTTTTCATAATGCAGACACTAGATGTCTCCCTTGACATGGCAATAACTGGTTGACAATAATGTCAGAACGATCAGGCAGAACGTTTCCAGGCAGTGCTACAAAAAATGATCTAGATTCCACAAATTAATCCTTCACTTAACCTATAAGAAAATAGGAAGTGATGGGCAGTTTTTTTTTTAAATCACTCTCTGTTGCTGTTATTCCCTGACTCATTCCCTGTCATTTCACATTTCCTCTCCCCTCCACTTTTCTCTCTCCATTGCCTGCCTTTCCCTGCTGACCTCCGATGGGTTGAGGAACACTACATTCCCCCCTGGTTGGATTCACCCGAGGACGAAAGAGAAATAGGATTTTACAGCTCAAATGACCTGAGGCTCACCCTGACCAAACACTGCAGTTTTCACATTTCCATTTGTTTGCGATAACAGGATGCCCCGTAAGGCGGGTGTAAATCATTCCATTTCATTAAACAGTGTGCATTTTCTTTCGAATGTAATGCTGGATAGTATTGCAAGGCACCGACATGCGTCATTTCACAAGAATGCAGTGTAATTATTGTGTTTTAATTGTGCGGTAAAGTGGTCATTTATAGTCAGGAGAAGAATTTAGAATAGGTAGGTGTGATTCATGCGGAGGAATATGACATACATTAGACAATAGTCCTTGAAGAGAAGGCGTTTTTCAGCTAAGGGAAGAAAATAAAGGGTGACTGTGTTGTCGTCACTGGAGTGGGAAGGTCATTTGACAGTTGAGGAGGCTGGAGGGACAAGAGTCACCACCAGTGTAAAACTGCGACTAGCTTGCTGCAAGGACGATAAATCAAAGTCAGGGGTGTTGAAAGTGTGGGTGAGGACCCCTCGAAGGGGTCTTGAGAATTCTGAGATGATTTCAAACTTGTGTTATTACTTTTAATCTATAGCTATATATTTTTCAGTGGTGTTTTATTGTTGTTTATACAATTATATGCTCTATGTTATGCTGTTATGATTATGTGATTAGTCATCACATAATCATACCAACAATTAAAGTCTGTGATTATGTGAATGCACGAGGGGGACTGCACTGTGAACAACTTCTTTTTAAGAAGTTTGTGGCTCAGAAATCTTAGAAACCACTGGCTTAAGCGACTTGAGGTGCAGTAGTCCAGAAGGAAGATATGGCAAGGTAGGCAGCTGTTCTGTAAAGGGTCCGGATTCGGCAGATGTTAGCACAAAAAAAACTCAGATATACAATGATCGTTAACTGCTATGCTTAAAAACATTATTCTTGGCTCAGGTATAGAAAATCAGGGTGTTTTTTATCGACTAAACACAACATGATTTAAAACCCTCCAATATTCTTGTACTACTTCCATGAATTTAGTACCTACAGTATGTTGTTGTTTTAGTCATGACCTTGAAAACGTTCAAATTCCCTGCTGCTGGATGAAAATGTTATTCATGTCTGAAAAGAAGGCTTTTTAGGCATGCAGAATATTTCATGCTTGTAAGATTTTCACCGTTGGTAAAATAAATAAAACACACCATTCCAAAATTATGGATGTGATGGCATTTTCTATCAATTATTTGGGAAGTTGAAAGGCGCAAATGGAATATCAAAAATATATAATGCCATTTAAAAAAAATATAAAAAAATAATAAAAATATATATATATATAATATGTAATATAATGTATTATACTGTAATATAATAATATATACTGCAATATACTGTATGTATAAGCACACTGTATATCAGCCTGAGAATTCCCTGGGATTTCTGACCCCTCAGATTCCATTAATGCTTCCTAACACAGTGGATTATGTGTTGTATTATGTGTGTGTGTGAGTGTGTGTGTGTGTGTGTGTGTGTGTGTGTGTGTGTGCCTGCATACGTGCACGTGTGTGTGTGCGTGTATATTTGGCGAGTTTATTTGAGTGAATGTTAAAAAGTGTGTTTACTGCACGTGTTTGTCCATTCTCCCACACTCATCTTAACAACATGAGCCAAGCTCCTTAAACAAAACACATGCAGTGTTGAAATTTCCTGTGTAAGTAAGCCCCAGCGTTTGTGTTCATGCACGCTGTTTTTGCTTGTGTATTTCTGTGCATGACAGCCAACCAGAATGTGATCTATTTAATCACACTGTGGAGCATGAAGCAACAGATTAAAAGCAATGCACATAATGAGACAAAATACAGGGTGTCTACATTTTACAAGTAAAAAATCTGTTGTGGTGTTATTGTTACTCTGCTGTTCAAGAAACTAAAGACCCCCTGATTTAGTTGTGAGGAGATTAAACTGGCAAAATAGCAGATGGATTCTTTGCTTTAAAGTTGTGGTCAGTGAAAATTAAGAAATAGGGTAAATGTTATTGCGGCAGTAGCCCACAAAAGCAGTTAATCTCCTGGGAAAATGTATTTAGAAAATGTGGGTCAAGGGGGGGGGGGGGAACAGTTTGAAAACAGTTTGCTTTGCTTTGCTATTTGTCGCAATTATGTGTTGAGTTCTTGTGCTTTGCTTATGTGTGCTGAAGATGTGCTTTTATGTCATACATTATTATGCTCTGGTGGTTTCTTCTATTCAGTTGGTCCTGCAGTTTATTATATTTTGTTGTTGTGATATCAAGTTTAGACACATTATCTGACATTATCTGACTCACATTATCATCAATCCTATCCCAAATATTTCACTATCATATTTATCTATGAAAATTTTGCTTTGTTTTGTTTTTTATAGTAAGCCGAACCTTGGTTAAGACTACAGGTGCTGCGAAAGGAATGTTAAACCGAAACCTTTACATCAAATATCAGTATCAACGACGATGTACGAACAGAGCAAATGTTTATGAATTAATCAGAATGCTGTTGCAGCATAATCCTTGTTAGGTGGAATTCCCCTTGTAAGCTGCAGGCAGGGCCTTAGGGTACCTTTATCCTGCCACTCCAATTAATTTGCAAAAACCGAGAATAAACATTTCAAACGTTGTCATTTCCCATACACTAACAGCACTAAAGATATACTTGATTACGCTATCAAGGAGTATAGCGCCCCCATAGCACCCCGAGAACACCAGATTTCTACCCCACATCAGTGTTGGAAACAAACAGAAGAAATGTCTGACATTTCAGTGCATTTCACTGTATGTAAAACAGGAACATGTAGGATGCCCTTGACTTGACTCCCACACACACACACACACACACATACTTTTGTGTTAAATTTTTTTGTTATACATTTTTATACTATAATTTGAGAGACAGTGATTCTGCTTACAATGACCCCCTCACCCCCTCCCCACTTCATACCAGAAGTACTACCAGCAGTGTGGATTCTGGCAACCCAGCCAACCCCCAGCAGCTGTTGCTGTCTGATCTTCTCAGCATGGGGCAATGGGTTAAGACCCAAACCTGGCAACCAAAAATAAGTGGTTCGACTGGGAGAATAGAACGTCTGTGCCTTGTTTTTGGGGTGTGTTGCGCATTTGTTCTAACTTCTTTTGCTCTAGGTTATATTGTGTGCTCAGTGTTCTTGTGACATCCTTCACCTTTATTTTTATATAACACAGTTTGAATTTAACATTTTCCGTATTTTCCTGATCTTAAACTTGTAAGATTTAAACTTTTTTTCTGAAAAAAAATGTACTAAAAAAAAAAATCGATCAACTCAGTTATCGACCAATTGGGTCAAATATATATAGTCAACAAATGTAATACAATTTAAACCCCTGTCTTCCCTAAGAGAAATCCCTAAGAGAAACTTAAAAAAATAGAGACTTTTTGTTGTAAAAATATCACATGGTCACATGCTTTTTATAATAACTCTGCAGATGTGTATGCGGTTGTATAACAGAGGTAACAGAGTTTACCAGAACATTGGGACAGACACACACAAAAAAAGATATTCCTGAAATGACATATTATACAGAAAATAGATATTTTATTAATAGAGTAAGCACATAAAAAGTGAAAATTAGATTTAATTAGTTTAATCAGGAGTCGAAGACAGTCAATAATGTTTGGGGTGGGAGTCATTTAGTTAATATTTTATGTATAAATTGTGCCTAAAATATGCATCAAGCATTATTATTAGTGAAAGTTTAATATAATTAGTAATATTATTCAAAACTGATTCAATAAATTTTTTATTTTTTTAAATAACTAAAGATTTATCTGGGAGACATAAAATGCACCCCAAATTCTAGAATGACCTGATTTCAGACTGGCATCAATCTCACTCAAAATTAAAAATGATTAACAGTTCTTTGATTAGAAAGCGTGGACCGTGCAGTAAGAATCTGACCAGCCTGTAGACAGTAGCAGATTTATTTGATCTCACAGGACAAAAGGGAGTATGTTAACATAATATGCATCATCCCTCTGACTACCACACGACACTAAGATGCTAACATTTCAATGTTTCAAGCAAAAAGGGTTTAATTATGCATGCAGCAGAGCCTTGTGGTAAACGACTGTTTAACGCATTGTCTGTGCCAGTACGTTACACGTGGAGAACAGGTTAGCATTCTCCTTTGACAAAACATTTTAGCACAACCTTTCAAAGCATCTAAAACCGTTACCCTGACAATGGCAGGTATATAACAATGTGGTTTAGAGAGAAGAAAATAAGGAGAAGAGAAGGGAAAGAAGGAATTGGGAGAAAGCAGCGAGGTGCCAAATGAACAGAGCCAAGTGAAACATTAATGAGAGTGAGATAAATTATAAATGCAGATAAGACAGACAGACAAGCCTTTCTCTCTGAGATTTTTACCTCTCAATAAATCAACAGAGAGCAGTTTAAGAGGTGGGGTTCCTATTTTAAAGGTACACTCCTCAATTTCAGAATTGCCATAGTGGATGAAACCATTAATAAATTCTGGTTTTAAATTCATACAGCAAATAAGCCTACCCCTCCCGTACCTCTCTCACACTCCTCTCTACTCCTCCGCCTACACCACCCCTAAGGTTACGTCCTTCTCTACCCTTCCCTATTTGATGTTCTGGGGGCATTATAATGCAATAAAAGGAGTGCCTTTTAAGCAATGTGCAATGTGGTCAGCAATGTGGTCAGCACAATTCAATGCATTAGCCTGTTTTTAGCATTGATTATACCGTATATACCCGAATATAAGACAATACTGAATATAAGACGACCCCCCATTTTCCAGACTTATTTTTGGGAAAAAAAGAGATTTTTGTGGAAAAAAATCTGGTTTTCAACAGAAAATAATTTGATTGGCATCGCATCCTGACGTTTTTCTATCACATATTCATAGAT
>JAOEHI010015196.1:0-64374 GCA_025447815.1 Percopsis transmontana
CTTTTACACCTATTAAAACCAACTATTTCCCCCCGGGTAAACGGGGGGGGGCGCCCTTCCCCCCACCCCCCCCCCCCCCCCCCCCCCCAACCCCTTGTCATCCGCCACCGCGCTGCCAAGTCATCGGATTGCCATAGCGCCTATGCTAACGCGTCAAGCGGCGGGGGGGGTCGCTTAATGGAATTTACCAAACCTTGAGAGAAAATCGCGTTCGGGTGTGCGTCTGTGTGGCGGCACAATCAACCATGTAAGGTCATGAGAAATGATTGGGCGGCAATTCCCCCCGTGCACCCGAACGATGGAGGGTGCCACCTGGCTCATCTATCACAGCTGGAGCTGCTGAGACAGTGAATGCTGCCAATAAACAATCCTCACCAAAATGAAGCGCACAGAAAATCACGCCAGAGAGAGAGAGAGAGAGAGAGAGAGAGAGAGAGAGAGAGAGAGAGAGAGCATATGCGTATCTATGAATACACAGGAGAGCCTGCTGACACTGGATGATGCAGTAATGGATTGCACTCTTGGTATTTTCAGGGTCAGTGAATAATGCCTATGGAAGCCCATTGCCGCCAAGAAACTTTCTCAAAATAATGACTTAGTATCCCCCAATTATGACTTAGTATCTCAAAGTAATGAGAAACTTTCTCAATATTTGGACGTAGTATCTCAAAATTATGACTTAGTACCTCAAAATAATGAGAAACGTTGTCAATATTTTGACTTAGGCTTACCATTGCTTTGACATGATTTCTTTAAACAGTCTTAACTTACTAAACTGTAAGTGCAATTGTCACAGCTATTTTATGGGACAACACAACTCCATTGTATGTCTGCAAAATGTAGTAACTTACCCAAAACGTTTAATTCATGCTTCAAAACCTAGTTATTGTGTCAGTAAATTGGCCAATGCCACCAAAATGAAAAGGTTTTTTTTGTCCAGTGATTGAGAAAACTGTAATACATATGAGGAAACATTGGCATATGCAAACTTTTCTCATTATACTAAGTCATTACTTTGAGATACTAAGTCAAACTATTGAGAAAGTGTGTAATTATTTTGAGATACTCAAATATTGAGAAAGTGTATCATTATATTCAGATATTAAGTCATCATTTTGAGATATTAAGTCATTATTTTGAGAAAGTTTCTCTTTTTTCATTGCATGGGTGGAAATGGGCTTACATAATAGGCCTAGATATAGATTAACAATTATTATTATTAACGTTATTGTTTTTTAATTCAAGGCCACAGTGCATTATTCATATACAGTATCATGTAATTTTCCTCCATTGAACTATGGAGCTTTTAAAATAATTATTATTGTAAGGAAAAGACCTGTCTTAATCACACAAGATGTGAGCTAACCGACAATCAGAAGCAGCGATTTCAATTGTTAGTCAGGCGGAGAATCAATAATGTAACACAAATAAGCCCCATTCAAACATACTGTAAATATCAAATCTAATATACAAAATATTCCCTGTTCCCTGGAAATAGTACACATTTTTTTTTAATAATAAATAAACTTATAATAATAAAAAATAAATAAACTATAAGCTAATGCACTGTGCAAAGTTCATTTTATAAGACTTTATCCTGATGTCAATGTTACGTTCCTAATAATGAATTGGAATGCATTAATTATTTTTATATATCATGGTCTATTATATAATAATAGATTTGCATAATCTAGATAATGCTATATGATAATTATACTATCTAGATTATTGTGGTAGCTACTGTATATTATAAAGGATTAAGGCATATTATGCCTTCAAATTTGAAATTAGATTACGCCTCATGATGAACTTTAGGAAGAGATTTGCCAGATTTATTCATAAACCTAATAATCCAATTTGCCATTCCACATCAACACATACTAATGTATTTAGAAGCTGGAGCCACAGTTAGCACTTGGGCTATTACACTGGAGGCTGAATCTGCTGTGATGTTGGATGTCCAGTGAATGTGGTGCCGGTAGAGAGATGACAGAGGAAGGATGCAGGGCCAAAGGCCAGACCAGACAACGCATCAAGCGGCACTCAGGGAGCGTTTTACAGACAGTAGAGATTTATTGACCTCATTTCTGAGGTTAAAGATCTGCTACGTTAGCTAAATTTTAACTTCTTTTCGGAATGGTATTATGCTAGTAGTATTAGTAATTTAGCCTAGTACTGCTACTACTACTGAATGTTTATTGGTTTTATTGTTATTTATGGCATCTCAGACCCAATATTTAATCTGCCAATTTATGTTTTAGCCTCTTACAATTACATAGATCAATGGAGCGCCTGAAAGGTGAATTCTATATAAACAACAGCAGTGTTGTTGGAGTGCAAATGGAATGAGAAGCATCAGCCGGTGAGATTGTCTCTCTGGAAGGGGTCACATCGTAATCACAGATCTTTGTTCATTAAAAGGAGCCAATCTCACTAAGAGCTTTGTGAGGCTCTCATCAAGGGATAAACGGACCAAAACAGAGGCTTTAGCTTGACGTACAGTTAGGCTTGATTGAGATCAATGTTTTCTACCAAAAAAAGCCAAGTAGGTAAAGGGAAAAAAAACTCTCATCTTATGGAGGCAAAGGTTTTACTTAGGGATGCAAATTTTAACCAGTTTCTGCATAAATACACGTATTAAGCACAAAGTGTGAACTGCTATTTTTTTCCCCTTACTCCCTCGTGTAAATGAGCACACCAAGCTACATGTGTAACTTTGTCTGCATGTGTATAGTACGACTATCAAGCCCTTCATTACTACAATGGTGGGGGTATGCCGAGCCACCTGCCTTCCTATTGTGTCCAAAAGTCACCCTTCATTCTTACAGGATCTCCATTGCTACAAGCCATTTGATGTTTTTATGCATTTAACAAAACTGCAGCTACATTTTTTCCTTGTGGGAACACGGTAAAAATCAATTCACCAATTTATTTGTGCCTCTAAAACAGTGAGAACTGAAGGAATGCAGACTGGTACATAACAAAAGTCCTGTCTTTTACGGTGTCTGCCGCAGTGTACCAAGGTTATTTGTCTGTGGAGATGTTCCTCTCTCCACCTACAGTACCTGTTAGCATCCTTAGGCTAGATGCCTAGCCCCTACCTTCTCCTCAATACTTGTATCTGTAGTTCACTTTAAGTCGCTTTTGATAAAAGTGTCTTCTAAATGGTGTAATTGTCGTACGGTGCTGGTAAAAAAAGTTTTCTTTAGCAAATGGAGATCCATCCACTATGTGGTATTGACTAAAAAATTACCAATTCTTTACAGGGAAGGCTACGGTATGTTGGTTTTGTCACAACCCGCTACAAATGAGCGTCTCTCACGCAAGAAGCCTGCACGTGCACTTGTGATTGTGATGACATGGCATGCTTTTCACACGGAATGCAACACGAGTCTGTTCACAATTAGTGCAGCTGCTGCTGCAAATCAATGCTTATAAATTATAGATGACCTCGTTAATTGATTTTGCCGAGAGTGTGAGGAGTGTGTCTGGTTACGTTGGTATCCAGGTGCTATTTGGGTGTCTGGGGCCACTTTGGAACCTTGCAGAATCCGCCTGGTGTCCTTGGAACGTCAGCCCTCATGCGCGGTATCAAGATACACTATTGTGACGTGTTGTCGGAGGACAGTAAAACGCAACTTGAGAACCCGATCACAGATTTGTGATTATACCTTCCTGCTGTCCACTCCATCCGGGGGCCTCTGATGTTTGTTGCTATTTCCAAATTCTATTTTTAGCCTGCAATGCAGTTGCTTCTGCTGCTGTGAATGAGGAGGAAGTCCAACGTTTTGACACGTGTCTCTGACCCGTGTCTTTCAAGCTCCCGTCCCCCGTCATCTGGGTGTCTCCCAGGGGTCGGATCGGCTCACGTCCTCCTCTGAGGCAGATCGCCGGATGCAGGCTTATCTCCGTCTGACTGCAGATGGGCAGGCGTCCACGGCGGGCCCCGGGGTTCTGCCAGATGCCGGTTGGTTTTCCCCTTACGATCCTGACCTAGGGCTCCTAACTGACTAACTTTGTCCACTGGTAGCACTGGTGCTCCTTACTGAACACGCAAAATGTAGGCACACCACTTTAATCGACATGCATTACAACACATTCAAAATGGTCAGTGTTTCCTCTAGGATATTTTTCAGCGGCGGGGGGAAAGGGTGATAAGCACATGTCTACGCCGGCAGTCCGAATAAATATCAATAGGTAATTCAAAAATATGAAATAAAATGACACTTGACTGCAAAACAAACTTTATAACATATGTATTCTATTATTCTATATCTATTTATTCATACATAACTATACATAATTATTCATACATCACGCGACCAGTAAGAACATTCAAATATTGTAGCCACCACTAACGTTTTTTAGAACTAGAAGGCATTTCTTTTACTTCAAAACTTCGGGGCATAGCTAAGAACCTTGAAGAAGAGAAACTGACTGTTTCTCATTAACATCAGGCCTCTTTCTCTTCTTCAACAAACTTATCTGAAAATGCAATCAGGAATATTTTAATACATAGCGATATAAACATCATTGGTATTATTTTACCAACGTTTAGGTAAAGTAACCAAAGTAACATTACCGGTATTATGACTAACTGATTCGCGTTAGCCTATCTAGCTAATGTTAGCTGCGACATTATTTCTGATGATATGATTAATATTAATATTACTAATAATTAGTTGCCCATTGTAAGAGGATGAGGTGAGGTGAGGTGAGTAGCCCACAAGTGCAGACTAATGAGAATGAACACTGAATCACAAACAAAACGATAAACCCGCAAGGAGAAGTGATTGGCAATTAACAACATTTCATAGAACAAAACACTCATGTTACACTGTCAAAGACAAACAATAACCAACAACACATCCCTCACAAGCCCATAGTACCCACAACGAAACAGGTGAAATGAATGAGAGTTATTACTGAATGAAAGTCCAGTGCGTAGCTGGGCGCTGGATGTATGGATGGCTGCAGGCCGGCGGTTAGTACACCGGTGAGGTAGAGCAAGGAGGAGGAGCACCACCCCTGGGTGTGACTACGACTGCTGTGACATTACAGCCGCCCCGTGCACACCCCGTGCACACCCCGTGCCTCCCGTCCTCGCTGCTTTTGTTAATTATGGACAGTATTTAAGTTTCCCAAACAGCACTAGGTGCTGTCGGTCATTGTTTTGCTGTTTTGCACAACTGTACATTGTGTTCTGTTTGGTTGAGTTATTAAAATACGCTTCATGCGTTTCACCGCTTCCACAGCTCCCTAACGTTTTCCCTCTGGCTCGCGCTTGCTCTCGCCACTCCAAAGACACATCGTCACAGGGGCGTATTTGCAAGTCGCACTGGTGGGCCTAGTAATATAATGTAGTCGCACTCCACTCTCCAAAAATGGTTGCAAAATGCTTCTAAATGGTCGTAGATTGGTCCCCTGCTGACCACTGAGGCCGCATGAGTTCACCGTGTTACATCCTGACCTGTCATAACAGGTCTCCCCTCTGTCTTCATTCTGGCAATGGTATCTGTGCGACCCGTACATCATTTTGCTTTTTGAGAGGCCGGTTTAGCCTCGAATGAACAACTTTTGATTTTGAACAGTATTTCCTCCCGTTATGTTTTTAATGTGATTTGCTTGACCCCCATGTTAAGAGATTTAATGGGTGGTTCGAGCCCATTCCCCCACCAAGCTAATGGGAGGTGTTTCATCTGACTCCTCATGGTGTGTCCACAGAGGCTAAAAGCTGTCATTTTCTGTTTCACCATCTCACTGTGCCACCGGGGGCCTGGAAAACAAGCCAGGAAATAGAGCAGAAGAGAGAAGATAGGGTTGGGGGGGGGGGGGGGGTATCAGACGTTGTATTCAGCTGCGATGAGGCTCCTGTTTGAAATAATGGCCGAGGGGGCGATTAATCCAGTTTCTTTCCACCAAAGGGATGACCCCATCTGAAATCACCATGTCCATGTTCTCAGCAAAGAGGAGCTAAACTGACATGGTTCCACAGATATATGAAGACCCTAAAGGAAAACACATTTTTCACCCACCGGACGGCTGTCAATGAAGACAGCTGTAATTACTGGATAACACAGTTCACAGTTCACCAGTTTTATCTCTGCAGAGGCTATAGGATTAACATCACAACATGACTTCTTCCAAAACGTTCAACCCAAATAGCCAGTGTTGTTTATTACGAGTTCATTTCATTATTAAAACATTATTTGGAGGCTGCTCTTTTAAACTTCTTGGATAATTGGAGTACATTAACATTGCAAGTACATTTCACAAAGAAATGAAAGAGGAAAACAAAGTGATTTGAAAACTTTCATCAAAGCTTCATTTCTGACTGTGATAAAACTGTGACAAGACTGTGGTAAAACATCTGCCCTAGTTTCCGTATAACTGGTAATGCTGAATAATTTCTTCTTAGTGTCATAATGAAGTGTTATTTGGCAGTTGTACTAATGTTTATTTAGCAGTCATAAATATGCTAGAAGCATTTCAGCCACTCTTCTACATAAGCAGTCTTTCGAAATAAAAGAAAAACAGTAGGAAATATGTTGGGTCTTCGCTTGGTTCAACACACAATTACACATTGGCCTACATGAGCATTTTCTTTGGAACCAGACCCCTGCCCTCGTCCTTGAAAGTTCATTAGAGGAAAGCCTGATCAACATTGTTTTGAATGGTTAAAGATGTCCATTGGGACATCTTGTTAATGAACAAGTCCCAGTCATTACAGAGATTGCAAGACACCCACCAGCCTTACAGGTCGTTTAGAGAGCTCTCTGTATTTAATGAGAAGCATCTTCACCTCATCAGTAAACAAGACAAATGTTCAACATTCTCAACAGTATTATGTGTCTGGCCGTCCTAGCGTCTCCACAATCACAAGAACCTACCACAACCACTACCAGTGTGTGGAAAAGCACTAACAATCACTTGAGTTTCATGGGCACAGTAGCGTCTCAGGGCATATTAGCATTAGCGCCTGAACTCGTATCTCATGCATTTATGTGGCGAGTGATCACAGTTTACTCCTCTCTGGTGGACCAACAACGGCAGTTTGCCATTAAGGCGGCCCAGTGTGAGCACTGCGTGGAGGAATGTTTCCACAATGACACTCCTGAACTGCAGATGGAAAAGCTTTAATGAATGGTTAGTAGGCTGACTCATTTTATTACCACAACCAGCCATAAATGGCAGTGAAATGGGCATTTATTTATATGAAAACGTTCCAGGTCGTAAGAAAAAGAAAAAAAGTCACTTTTCTGAAGCTTTGTGGTCCAAGCAATATTTCTGCGTTGTTTTTCTTGTTCTATTAAAGAGAATAAATGACAGGGTGGCCTTAACTACACTATTATCACCCTTATTAGTAGTCAACTAATTAAATGTGTAGTAAAACCTCCGGTCTTTAGCCTCCTTACCTAAATCTGAAGTCCTCAGGCTGATGTTCACCCTAAAATAAGCCCTCGTTTACAGTAGATGTTTTGTTAGAAAATTGTTAGCTATTCATCCATCATTCCCTTCTATTGTTTCTCATAAACATACTTCTAACATGTCTGATCTCCTTCTCTACTGGTAGAATGTGTTCTCGAGGTACTCCAGTTTGTTGTTCTGGAGTTTAATTTCAGGTATATTATTACATTTTAATCCAAATCTGTATTCTAAATCAAACAACGACGATTCCCTTTGAATAGAGACAGTAGAATAGAAACTAGCAGTACAGATGGCGCTCAGCTTTGTAGACACATAGAAGTATGTTTCTGAGAAACAATAATCAATCATGGATGAAAATACTGATCTGGCTCCGTGAACAAGGGATTATGTGTTGCCGAATGTCAGCGTGAGGACATAACACTGAGGTAAGGAAGCTACAGAGCGGAGCCTTAGTTTAACTGAAGTTCACTTCCGCTTTTCAAAAGAATCTACTATGCACGTCTACTATGACGGCTGCCTACACTCTAACTGGCTTTAGATTACCCACCCGCAGCACTCTGGCACCTTCCTGCACATTAGGACCGTAGCGCGGCGCGTGCTGGAGGCTAACGTGCAGGGAGACGGGCCTGCTGTTCCACAGATCGGCTTCACCGCCAGCGTCCGGAGGATCATCCCAGGGGAGGGGGAGGTTCGGTAGCTGGTGACTGGCACCGACATCCATCATCTGGTTTATCAGTGTCCAGTGTGAAGTGATGGGGGGCCGTGAGCGACGTCCTACAGACGTCCATTATGTAGAGAGTTGGCCTTGCAGCTAGCTTGCAGATAGCGCAAGCTAAAGTGGCACAACAGACCCCTGAAGTGGCACAACACTTTTCAGACTTCTTCTTCAGACTTCTGCGATGTGGTACTGAAGCGCACCCATATTCACTAAACGGTGAGAGACATATCTTCACAATTCCCATTTTCTGGTATACTGTAGAAGCAATGCCACTCAAGGTTCTTTAAATGTATTGTTAAAAGTTTGACTAAATTGTGTTTGCATTGGCTAATTAGAATCTTAAAGCCCCAACGGACGACTTTGGACTTTTTTTTGCTAATCGCGAATCCCCAAAATATCCGTGTTTGTTGTTTTTAGGGGTGACACCGACCCGGGGACACAGAAGCATGCAGGGAAAAGCAGAACTAGCTGTGATTCAATCTAACCAAAGATAGCGGCGTCCTTCACTACGTACACAACCCAAGCCATGCTCATAATTATCATTTAATGCAACGACCTCGTCTGTGGGAGCATTCAGGTTTTTAAATTAATTTATATTATATATCTAAATTACATTTACGTTCAAACTCTACAAAACGATTTTAAACCTCTCCACCTTGTGCCTGAACCTCCGTCTTAAAGGTGCGACAGGAAGTGTGTGCGTGTGGGGGAGGGGGTTTAGCACGTAACACGTTGACATCTATCTTTTACCTGGCATCGCCCTGTGGTAATAATGTTTTTATCCTGGTGCAGTAGAAGGACTGATTGATGATCTGGGGTGATTGCTTCCATCCATCATGTGCTGGTGTGAGGAGCTAGGCAGGACAAAAGTAGGAATTTAAGCCCGAACAAGTGATTGAATGTTGTGGAGGGCACAGGTGTCAAACCATCCCTGTCAGAGCGGAGCCTATAGCCTGATATTGGTGTTAGAACAAGCCCTTTGATATCACCAGATAAGACAACAGGGGATGTGTGCTGGCTTTCTAATTGACCTTCTCTTCCTCTCATTCCCTGCTCACATATTTTGTTTCCTCTCCCAACGTCAGATAAAGGAAATGATACCTATGGGTGGCTAAACATTGTGCAGGCCCACATTGTGTTGGTGTTTGCCTGGCAGATTATATAGCTATTAAGTGGTTATTAACCACTAATTTCAGTTTTCTTCTCTTTTGGTGCCTTCCATAAGCCTCATTTACACAGACAACAACTCTTCTGCAGTAAAGGATTAGTTGGGGGGGCGAAATAATAGGCTGCATTGTCCACTCGTTCCCAATTCTTGGGCGTTTTGTGTATGAATTATGTCTATACTGAAATAAGCTCAGACTCCAACAGCAAAGGGCGAGCAGGTGATTCCTGCACCAGCAGATCCACGCAGGGTAGACACATGGTTCTATGTTTTGTCCCCCAAAAATAAACCATGTTCTATTCAAAACGAAATGTTATCGACTAAAGCAGCAGGTGCAAGATGAGCCTGTGTCTTGAGTCCAAAGTTCTGTACATGCGTGCAATTCTGAAAATAGTTGAAACCATGCTTTTTTTCCCTTCAAATGAACACAGCATAACAAAGTATACATATTCATCCTAAAGTTTCTTTGAGAATGTGTGTGGCCTTGAAAAGAGAGCTGTTCGTCGAGCTTTTGACATATGGACACCGCTCCGACTCTGACGCGAACGTTCTGTGTAGTGCTGATGTTAAAATATTTGCAATCCCTCCAGTCGTTTTGTTTTCATCTTCTATCTTCCCTTTTATCCCCATTGAAATGAATGGGGAATCACTTCGGAGAACTTCATACAGCTTCGGGCTTCTGACCGGCATGATTCAAAAACATCTAATATGCCTGCCACAAATGCTCGCGCAGAGCCATTCAAACCTATTGCTTCTCATCTGCACCCAACATTTCAATCGACCTTGCGGATTTTCATCTGCTGTAATTTTTAAATAAATGAAGAAACCACCAACCCCGTGGATTATTCACAGCCTTTATATTTTGTTTGTGCTGATTCAAGAGATGACAAGGTAACTCAAATTAGCTTACTTGCAAGCTAAGTTATCTGTCATTAGCTTTGTTCAATGCAAGTCAACACATATCTAGCTAACTTATTGCAGGGAATGATTAGCCTGTTATGCTACCCCACGAGGGGTAGTAGCGTCAATCCATTCTTCTGTAGGTTGTAGTATTCACGTCCAAGATGCTTGCATAGAAAAATTACAGGCTGTCACACTTTGAATTTTCTGGAAAATGCACCTCCAGTTGTTATTATTATTATCATCCAAACATGGAAGCAAGTCCCCTGATCAGCTGTTACCACCCTGCTGCAGAGGGAGGACAGGGTTCTGTTCTCATATATTTAGAGGTTAACCTCCTTGGTAATAGCCTACCAAGTTTTTTTTCCATGTTACATAAAGCATGATGGATAGATGTGTCCCAAAATGGACTGGTTGTGGTGACTGTGAGAAGGGTTTTCTTTAGTTCCCTGGAACTACAGGTGTGGTCAAAAGATACACTTGTAAAGAACATGTAGGCCTATGTCATGGCAGTTTCCAATAATTACTACAACTTTTTATGAGATGGAATCGTTGGAGCACATAAACACACAAAAACAGTCGTGAAATTTGGATCTTTTATGAATTTATTATGGGTCTTCTGAAAATGTGACCAAATCTACTGGGTCAAAAATACACATACAGCAATGTTCATATTTGCACCTGAGCATAATACCACCGCCAACATGCTTGACGTTAGGTATGGTGTTTTTGGGGTTAAAGGCCTCACCTTCTCTCCTCCAAACATATTTCTGGTCATTGTGGCCAAATAACAGAATTTTACTCCAGAAGGCCTTTTCTTTGTCCATGTGATCAGCAGCAAACTTCAGTCGTGCCTTGAGGTGCCGCTTCTGGAGCAAGGGCTTCCTTCTTGAACAGCAGCGTCTCAGCCCGTGGCGATGTAAAACACGCTTAACTGTGGGTTCTAGTAATTATTGGAAACTCAAACTGCCATGACATACATGACGTACAAGTGTATGTAAACTTTTGACCACAACTGTCGCCTCGCAGAGCCAGCCTTTACTTGCATGAAGTCTGGGACATAGTGTTGGCTAACGGCATCGAGGCCCGCCTACTTGACAGGAGAGGTATTTTGAGTGACATGCACGACAACCAACTACATAACTCGTTGACCAAAGTGGACTTCAAACCTACTCTGGAGGAATTATTTGGGAAACTCAACGACATGAGTCTGTCTGTTTGCAGGTCTTGTAAAAATCGGTTAAATAGGTGTGGTTACTGCTTAAAAGAAACGGAAAGACCTGACATGAGTCATTAAAGCACTGCACTAGCATCGTACTGGAATTACGTATACAGTCTTGTGAGTGACGATGCTAACAGCCAATCAAAATCTACTACCCTACTTCCTGATAGCGCTGCTTACTTACATGGCCCCATGTATCAGACGTTCAGCACAAATTTCATAGTTATTGCATATAGTGACTGAGGCTGAGACTACATGCACCTTGACTCTGTCTTGTGGAATCAACACAAGATTATTTTGGACCTAATCACTCCTATTGGTCAAAGCGTTGGTCATAATGACGAATGCATTAATTGTTGTGATTCATAGATCAGCACACAGTGCAGTATGGTTCGGTGAGACATGACTTACTGAAACTCCAATAAGGTCTTTCTTCATGCCACACAATAGACTGTGTGGCAATTGGTGCAGGGCTTCCGTAGGTAATTCTATTTCTTTTCTATATTAGTAAAAAAAAATCTTTTCTATATTAGTAAAACAAATGCATGTCATGAGGCGTGGTGTATTTAATTCATAAAGCACATTCATGCTTTTAGCAGATTAGGAAGCCATTGCAACAAGACAATGGTGCTGAAATTGCACAATTAAGCCGTACTTCCTTGAAGCAGACAGAATGCAGTCAAAGACAAATAAGCACCTGTCAAGATTAATTGCCCTATTTTATGAAACAAGGGCATTCCTCCAGCAATTTAGATTGTGACTAAGTATTGATGATGTGGCGATGCAGTACGCGGCTTCATGAATGCAGTGTGATTGAAAACAATTCATCAATATGTTATGAGTGTGCCATGAATATGGGAAAAGGACATTAGACTTAACCATCTGTTGCAAGGACCATTTGTTATTGACAGGATTCTGGATGAGATAAAGTTTTTATCACCTCCTCTGTCCTACACTAGTGACAGAAGAGTATCCAAATACTCTACACAGTAGAGAGAGGTTTCATATATTAGTCTATAAATTAAAATTAGGCAAAAGTATTGTTATCTATTGTATTTGACAGTATAAAATGTGTACATGCAGTGTGAACCATCGTGGGGATTTCAGTTTAGATATTTGAGAACAATATTTCTGTAAGCGTGCTCGGCCAATAGAAATGTCTCCCGCCCAAATGAGCAGCATAACATCAGGCTAGCAGAGCCATTTGCCTCAGCAGGAACCTCTCGACAACAACAGCACCAACTGGCCATGGTTTCCACTGGCGTTAGTAGAAACACTGCCATATAAATGCTGCTCCTCCTGCCTCAAATAATCCTCAATCACCTCTGTCTCCAGGAAGGATACCCAGGAAGTTAGTGTGCCACAGAGCCACCCCGTGAACTCCTATAGGCTGATAAGGGTGGACATTTCCTCCCTGGACACTAAAAAACCCACATGACGCCATTTGCAGGCAGTAGACTTACTATTAAAGGGGGCCTTTTATGAAAAACTCACTCTTTCAGTGCTTTCAGTGCTACATTTGAGTATCCGAAGGGTCTACAACCCACAAAAGTTCAAATAAGACATTTCAGTCAGTTTCTTTTTGGCAGGCTATATGTTTGTAAACGTGTTTCAGCAAGCCGTTCTGATTTCTGCGATTTTTGACGTCACTGTGCGCAATGCTTCCTCCCCCGCCTGTGAATGTCTCCCCCACAACTGCTTTAGAACCACTTTCGTGAGCCATTGTTGTTATCGCAAGATTGTATCTGCTAGCTGAATTGAGGTGAACACTGCTCTGCACAAAGCAGCAGCATCTTAATATCGACGGCAAAGTCACAACTACAGTTGGCTAACAACTTTTTGTGTGTGCTTTTTGTGCGGCTACAACGCTGGACTCTCGGCCAAATTGTGACTAAAAGAGGAGTCAGTCCCAACTTTATGTGGTAGAACTACCATCATTTATGTTCAATTGGTTCGTTCCGAGCAGAATCGGTATTTAAACAGGCCGTCATGGCGGCTTCACACAACCTCCCGCATCGTGCGTGGGTTTTGTGTTCCACCTTAAAATAGTTATTCCCAAACCGATTAGAACGAAATTAAATACGGTTATTAACGTTCCATGTAGGGATGTGTGATATGACGGACGATAGGCTATAAAATGTCTAATGATAGCAGATGCGTGCCGTGAGGTCTGTGGCTATGTATGAACTGAAACTGACAAAATTTTATGTAGACTTGCTGGAAAAACATCATTGCGTGAGGCGATCGGGAGTTTGTAGCACTGCTCTGTTGTCAGCTGAACACAGTACCACACAATACGGTTAACACTATTAGTCTGTCAGTTGAATGTCTGTAAGAATGTAAGAGTAAAAAGAGAGGATGGGTGTAGGGTTTAGCATAGAGGAAAATGTGTTTCACATTTATCTGTAGCCCCTTTCCTTGTACACATCATAAAATATTAGTGCCTCGCGGTTCTGTGTAAAAGGTACTGTCAACACACTGCAAGGCAGGGGCGGAACCGCTCTGGCGTTTGACCAATCAGAACAGAGTGGGCGACCTGACCAATCAGAGCCCTCTGGGGTCAAAAGGAGTGGGGGGCGTAAAGACACAGGTGCTCAAACAGAGCAAATGAGAGAGGGTGAAAAGACATGTACAGTATGAGAAAAGAAAAAAAAGTGTATTTTGAACATTGAAGCATGTAAATCTATTCTAGTAGACTCCAAAAATATAATTATGAACAGTGAAAATGAACATATGTCCCCTTTAACAACAACATGGATATTGCAGCCCTCAAGAAAACTCACGTGATCAGGATTGACTGCTGACAGAACCTGCCTGCCTCATTTACTGTTGAAGATAAATGGCTCTTCTGTGTGTGCCATGTGCTTTGGCTTCCTGGTGGCCATCCACAATGCCATCATAACATAACACAGGAGATCTCTATTTCACAACGTCACGCTACAAAGTGTTCAGTTGCTATTAAAAATCAAGCTCCTGTACTGTGAGGCTCATTGACTATAGCCTCATTTCTGTAAATTATTCTACACCCAATTCCTCCCCAGAGGTCCGAGCTTTTCCCATAATGCATTATAACCAACCTCCAACATGCTAATTTTGTGAAAAACTAAATTTTACATTAGTGTGTAAAATATAAACTAGTGTACACTTCGCTGCACATACGTAGCCACACACATACAGTCAACACTTCTCAGTACACATAATGAAAATCACATATTTCTTATTTTCATTTATTTCATTTTTCACTTTTATATGTATTTTGATTTGAGGTCTTATTTTTTTCAGTTGCAAATCTTTTTTTCACTCATAGATAATATTTTTTCACAGTTGCAGACTTGATCTGGTTTGGGGGGGGCGTGGCATAAACCGAGAGGGGCGTGGAATAATGAGTGACAGCAAAGAAGGCGAATAGCATTGAATTTAGCTTAGAGGTGTGACAATTTTTTGGAAACCTGAAATATGAGACAGCAGGAACTTACTCGCGCACACACCCACACACACACACACACTGTATATCTGTACTTCAGGGATTATTTTGTGAATCTAAAATGACTACATCTAAAACAAGTTAGCAGTGTGCCAGTAAACTCCTTGTTTTTCCATGACCTGCCTGAAACATCTGCTGACTTTTCCTGTCATTTAAACATCCCAACGTCCAGACATTCCATGACCAGTGAGAACCATAGCACTTGTATAGTTTAAATGAGTTTAAATTTGATTTTGTGTCAGCAACACTTTTCCACAAAAAGTCATTACTACATTGTATTCACATTATACAGTACATTATCGTTATCACTGTATTGGTTTAGGAAATGATAACAGAAGAGGTTTTTTTTTTGGTGGCAATGATTTATTCATTGACAGAATGATTTAATTTTGAAACATGGGTTTCAAAGGGAATGAGTTTGAAAAACATTATTCTCTCTGTGAGTGACTTTTGCAGGTGAAACAGAGTGCTGTGCTTTAGAAAAGATTGCACTGAGAGTTCTGAGAATGTTTCCAAAAAAAGGGGTAAAGCAACTGAGAAAAGACTAAGTGATAATAAATCATTCCTAAGATCAGATCTGACTTCCAGAGATTACTAGAGGGAATTATTCAAGGACTAAATTTCAATACCTAATGTCTAGGTAGCCCAGTCGTTCAGCACTCAATATACTATTATTAAAATAAGAATGTGGCACCATAAATCACTTCTTTGATTAACATAAGTCTTCAAAAATCATTTTTATTTTGAATACAATAAAATCCTTTGTTAAAGATGCAATGACTCATACAACAGCATAACTGTTTTTTTTTTTGTTCACGCTGTTCAAAAGGAAAATACTTCCGTTCTAAAACTCTAAAGACGTGATCCATCTATGGTTAACAAACCTGTTAAGGAAAAGAAGGCCGTCATGCCCGAATCAAAAATAAAAATCATGTTTATAATGTATTACCTTGCGAATGATCTGTCGTGAATTTCAGAATTATGTTATACCTTGCATGATCTCTTTAATTTATGCCATGTAAAAAGCTCAAAGAATACATAGCATTGCAATTGGGTACTTTTTAATTTTTTTGGCAGATTTTTCACTCATTTGACTTCAATTGATTTTTCCCTAAGATAGCAACTGAACTACACATCAATAAGGACAACGTCTTGTAATAAGCATTTCATTTGAGTCTTATTTCACAGGCACAGAGAGGAAAGCACTGATAAGAGTTTTGCATTCGGCCATTTGATTGATTCACATCACAGAGCTTTTTAGTTTAAATGAAATTAATCAAAATGTACGTTTATTTTACTGTGCATGCTTCAGCAATCACATACACCAACAACACGAGCAGCTGATTTAGCTGTTTAGTTTCATCTTTCAATTGAATGCATAACGTTTTCAATCAGGGCTTTCAATCACTGAGATAACACCTGCTTTAATGTTTAAGAAGATATGTGTATTTAAGTCAATTCACCACTCAATCAAAGCCACAATAGGGAAGCTTTTAGTGTGGGTTCAGATCTCTTGCGTGTTCATTAGTGTCAATCTTACTTAGTGCCCCTTTACATCTAAAGGTGGTGACTAGAGAATGCGTTTTTTTTTTTTTCCGCTGACCTCCCTGGCTTTGAGGTGTTCCCGATAGGCGCCTCTCTGTACTTTCTAGACTCGGGAGAAACGTATGCTTCAGAACATGTACTGGTGCAAAAGAATGAGCCAAGGGCAGAATCGACTTCTCATTAAAGCTGTGGGGTTGTAAAAAACACAGGGGTCCTTCAGGACTGACCAAGGACTGCCTTTATGGTATGGCCCCACCTCACTTAATCACCCTTCTCTGCGATCACAGAGAGTGTATTTAAACTGCACTGCAGCGTTTATGAATCAACTGTATTGTGTCGCATCAGGCACATGGTTATAGGTTACAAATAATAATATTTACAGGACAAACAAAGGAACAAATCGTAACAAAACTGTTAGTGTGGTATGTGTGTGTCAGTATACTGTATATACAGACGTTTATCTGAAGACGAATCAACACAATCATTGTGCTCACAGAGAACATCTATAGCAATAGCTCATAATAAGCAGTTAATGCTTTATAACCTTAAGTGTAGATCACATCAAAGGACTACAGTTAAGAGTCAGATAAAGCTACTGTAAAGCAGGTCAAACAGGACTTTAACATTTCCTAGTGGCTAAAATGGAACTTAACTCGATCTGACAAAACTGGATGCTTGCAAATAACTTGTGATACTGGAGCAGAGGTACACAGCCACTCTTGTATACACACAGGGGGTGGAAGAAAGACCTTTCCTGCTTCATCGTTTGGTGGCCACCTCTCCCAAGACCCTGGAGTAAAGGCGCTAAAATGCACTTAGCATACTGATGGACTCCTCAGCAAAGCAGATACGAGCAGGTCCATTAAGGTGAAAAAGAATTGGGCTGAGCCTAGATCTCACAGGTCCCTCCCGGAAGGCCTCGCCCTACCCTTTCACCGTGTTCTTAAATGATAACAGCCACAGCCAATGTTCATGCCTCATTTCATTTCATTATCGCGTCCCATTCGCCTCATCGCCTCAGTTCCCAAGCTAGCCTTTCATCGCAGCATGCAGGCAATCACTCATAGACAGCAAACATAATGGAGGCAGGGAGGGACGTCTAATCCAAGGTTTGTGAAACCAATTTACCGTGCTTCAAAAAGAATACGCTGGAGAGAACAGCACTTGCACACTGTGCATAATGTTATGTGAGATGCCGTAATTTGAATGTGCTGGTTACGATATAGATTTCGTTTCCCTATCAGGTGTTGTTTATGATAACAGATCAGGTGCATGCAGACTTACTCTTAAAGGTGTAGCGTAGCCACTGGGAGGCAGAGTGACTCGTTCAAACAACTGACACGTCGCATGCATGTGCATTCATGTGGGTGTCGTGCGTGTGCTTTCACCAATCGCGTGCCTTGGCTTGAATCCGAGCGCACTGCTGTACAGCTCTTCTTGGAAGTAGTTCTTGTTCAAAAAAGGGATTTTATAAACAATAGAGGCAAAATGCTGACTCTACTCAGGTGTTATCCACACTACAAATGGAAATACCTTACCCAAAAAAGAGACTTTTACATTTCTTCTTAATCGTACTATGGTAATGTATCTTGAACATGACTCCAATATGTATCGCGTGTATACTTCTAACTATAATGTCACCTTGACTGTTTCTGGCTCGCTCACTGGAGGAACCAAAATGAGAAAACATATCAGCGGGCTGTATTACCTGTGAGGGCCGCTGTTTGCTAGGTCCCTCATAGCTCATTGTTAGGAGCTTTCATTGAATGTCACCTGGTCAGACGAAGTATGGTCCTTTCCCCTCCAAACTAGCATTAGAAGATGAATGCCTCGTGCTTGTGATCAATAACATTTATCCTAATACATCACCTTCGTCTTCTAATCTCTCTGTGACCTTGACTCCAGGACTGTCCCATCTGGAAATTGTACCTGTTGTAAAATGTGTCTGTCAGTATCAGCCTCACAGCCTGTCACGGCGTGTAAACAAAGACATCCCAAACTTACAGTGTGAAGCAACACACCGCCATTTGTTGCTGTCTAACATTCACACCATTCTATTCTGTGCCAATCACCTTGTGGCATGGTGGTTTAAATTGCCATCTAATCAGACTGGATATGAAAATAAGTGGATTTAGTTTGCCGTCACTCCTAGAACAAAGAAGGTGTGACCTTCCTCTGAAAGTAGTGTGTGAAATTGATCTGGCAGCCACTGACGGGCACGGAGCGAAGCCGCTGATTAAAGGAGACATTCCATCCCTTTATTTGACCAGTGCCAACCGCCAAACAGCCACTCACACACACCAGCCAGTGCCACGCTTCCAATAGCAGATGGCATTGTCCAGTAGGTGTTTTCTGGGCCCTGGTGAGGTGTTTTCTGGGCCCTGGTGAGTCCGCTGGCTGACCACCACCGCACAATTCTGATTCAATGACGTTTTTGTCCCTCGATTAGGGCACATTCATCAGGCCGCAGTTGAAGCTCTCCAAACATTTAGTGAAATATTCACACTGTTGGGTTCACAGCAATATAAGCGTTTGTCATGTATTGAGTAAGCCTTGTTGGTGAAAGTAGATTATATACTGTATGTAGTATGTAGTATACGCGTGCGATGTGTAAATGTATACATGCAAAAAACAACAACCAACTGTCATAACCTGCAAGAGAACATTAATCCTGAGCAAATTACACATTATAACAAAGAAATATATATATATATATATATATAAATATATATACATTTTACTCATCACATTACACAGTATGTTAGCGTTCTAACTCTTGTTTTGGCCAATGATAACAGGTCCTTTCATTTTGGCAGCAATGATTTATTCATTGGCTGAAATATTTAATTTTGAAACAGGGGAACATTCTGAGCGCTTTTGCAGGTGAAACAGGAGTGTTGTGCTGTTCGTGTAGAGTGATGGGAGGCTGCTTTAAGAATGCTAAAAATGGGGTAAAGCAAGTGAGAAAGCCTACATAAAGGCTTGAATCCATAAGGCTACACTGCGGTGACATTGTTGTGTGGCGGCATTTTGAGTGCTTCAAGTACACTGTGGATTACTGTGTTTAGCTTAAGTGCTTTTGAATCTGAATGGCACTTCACCCAGTTTGCGTCCATTATAACTAGGAGAATGGGATGGATTAACATGAAAATTATATCTACAGATCATCACAGCGTCACAAGTGACCAGAAAATACCCAGCGACATCATAAATCCCATACTGGCGCTGCGAGTCCACAGCTCAAAGCAACCTGTCCTGTGATTATGATTCACAGTATGTACGCTCTAAATCAATCAAGAGTCCAGAAAAATCCCTCTGCAAGATTGAGGGGATTTCTGAATGATCTGGTAGAGAGCATGGGGAGGGCTGAGGATTGAAAAGTGCCAACAGAAATGACCAATTACTGCAGTGCTGCGGTGTAAAACAGACATTTGTATGATTTATAATGTGAAAGGAGGCCCTTGGAGAAAGGCCAAGGCTTATACAATTAGACCAGCCTATTTGAGCCCAACCTTCTCAGAACACTTGGCCACTTCTAAGTACATCAGTCAGAGAGAAATTTGCTCCACTTTACTTTGGTGGGATAATTATTCATGCGCTGTCATAATTGCATCCGAGCATGCAGCCTTGACCCTGCTACACTGCTTAAGCACACTTCAGCTATTCTAATTTAACAGTCAACCCTACTCTTAGGGCAGTGGGTGGCATGCTAACTATTATGTACAAGAACTTTTGATACTGTAATTAGGAAACTTGTTTTTCCCGAAACATTGTATATGTTAGATATAAGGAGAAATATTAGTTCTAGACAGATTTAGGCACATAGGTCCATCTGATTTTAGTAAAATTTTTATGCTATAGGCTAAAAAAAACAGACGTGAGATGAAAACAAAATCAATGCAATGGCTAAACTCTTCTCCGCTAGAAATATTAGGCAAACAGACGTAAGTTTCCCATTGTACCCTAAGATAACAATTGTACCACCTGCTTGTAACATATAATTTTAATTTATAAGAGCTATTTTTATTTCTCTGCACAGCAACTGAAATCTACAGCTCCTCTGAGGATGGATACAGAGATATGGAAAAACTATACTGTCCCCATGAGCAGACGGTGAAAATACTCTGTTAGAAGCTTTATCTGGTCTTTCTTTTTGCCAACCTGAACTGATGTTCTATTGCCATTGTTTTGAAATAAAATAAAAATGCATCAACCTTGCCAAATCATTGTGTCTTGCACTGAGATCATTAAAGGCAACCATTGTGAACATGAGCTTATAAGACACTGTCTTGAGGACACAGCCTTGAATCAAGTGGTAGCTAACAATGCAAAGGTGCCTCAGGATACAGCTCCTCTACCCACCTGATGTCTGGCTCCAAAAGAAGAAATACTGAAATTACATCTGTTAAAACTGTGAAGTTGAATCTGTTATGTGTATATGAACTGCATGTGGTCGAAAACCATGAAATGTTGAATTATTCGGTGGAGGTTATCTTGTTGGCGTGCAAGCTCTATGTTAATCGCAAGACCTATTTTTCTGCATAAATCAAAAAACCCTTTGGGGAGACGTGAATCTCTCAGGGGAATCATATGGTGAAAGCAACATCTGGGTTGGCTCACAATTACAAAGACTTCTCTGAGGCAACACACTGGAACCCAGTAGAACATCTAGCCTGGAAAATGTACTCTGAAACAAACCTCTGCTAGGCTCAGAAAAATGGTTCAAGGAAAAATATAGTTAATGGTTACCTGGTGCACAACCTGCTACTGCCTGGTGATGCTTTTGATATTTGCCTTTCAAGTATCAATTTGACAAAGGAATTCCTTTTCTCGCCATGGTTCCACCCCAAAGGGAGAGAGAATGAAACATTCTCCCATCAGGATACTTTCCCCTGCTTCCGGGATTGTTGAACCTTTCTGGAACACTCTTGCCTCACAATTGGATTTAATACAGTACGTGAGAAACGCACCAACCACTCATCTTGAGGAAATACAATGTTTACGAAATATGTCCTAGGCTAGGGCAGTAGGTTATAGACCATGCTGTATTCATAAGCAGAATACATTTCCCTAAAATACAATATCATGTACTAAAGCGCGGATCCATTATTCTTCCACAGAGCAAAATGTCAAATAATAGCATCTACAGTAATGCAAACACTGAAGTAATCCTTATTTGACTAGGATGTGTAGACAGAGGGAGGTTTACTACCTTTTAGACGCTGAGATTGTACAGTAGGATGGTAGCAGAGGCTTGCGACCAGCAACCTGGTCATATTGACTTTGTACTCCTTAATGAGGCGTGTAATGTATTCTAACCGCTTTGGTCAGAAATGTTTTGCTTTCTGAAGAAATGTATTTCTGCTGTTGGTGAGAAGAAACACTATTTTGACACCTGTGCACCTTTAAAAAAACATTCCACGGTACTCCCTGCTGCTGCAATGCATTGATTCCACTGTCATGCCATATCTTTGAAAAATATATGATTTTAGTGTCAAAAGTTCACAAATTCAAGCTCTCAGTACCTGATGTATGATTATCAGAATTGGCCCCCTCACCATGACATTTACAGCATTTAGCAGACGCTTTTATCCAAAGCGACTTACAATTAGTACATTTGTCAACAGTTGAACCGGTTAACCACCAGTTTTACAAGTAGATAACATTCTCCAAAATAAGGACAGCATCACTTTACAAGTGACAAGGTCACTTTACCTATGCATTTGCACAACATTACATTTGCATTGCACAACATTACTCTATCATCTATCTTTCTGTGTTAACCTAGCTTGTTGCCAGGTTAGCTCAGCGTTTCACTTATTTTTAAGTTTATCGTGTGGATTAGTTGAACAGCCATGGTGTTTGCAATACCAACGAGTGGATTGCACAAACCTCCACCGTGAAGAAGACGTATATTTTCACTGGATGTAGTTCCTCGGGCTGGAGGGCCGGCTGAATAGTGAACAGTATTGGGTCCTGATAATCTTCTGGCTGGAGGATATGTGCATTTTGTAGAAGACCACACCAAGATATGGACAAAACAGCTTGTTTTGAACACACTCCTCTGTCGCAACAGTTCCCAATAACAAACCAGACTTTTTCTGATATTGACAAATTGTCCAACTCCTGGTCCTATTGCTGGACTATTCTATTACCCCAGCGATGTCATGTAGTAGGCCTATCTTGCCTGCTCAGCTTTTGGTAAACGAAAGAGATACATTAAGTGTTAGTGATATGTGTCATTACGGCCAATATGCATGAAACATTGTTCTTGACATGGCCAAATAAACGTTGCTGTAATTGCTTGTGTTTATGTCCCTGGCTACTGACTTTAAAGTTAAGTGTGTGCTTTCAATGTCTTGGAGACAGTACATCCAATAGTATGTGAAGAATATACTGGCCACTTTATTAGGTTTCACCTAAAAAAAAAAAATGGAGTGGAACCCAGTGTGTTCTTCTGCTGCTGCAGCCCTTCCACTTCAAGGTTGGACGTGTTGTGCTTTTGTGCATACGACTGTTGTAACGCCTGGTTATTTGGTTATTACTTTTGTATTTACTATAAAAGACTGCAACTACAAGCAATAATGCAGTGTAGAAATGTCACCTGGAGCTCCCGAGCTATACCTCACAGCAAGGAAGTGAACATTAATACCAACCTTTGTGTTGGTAGAACAGTGTCTAGCATTTTCTACAGTTTTTGCCTCCTCCACGCCACCCACGCTCAGAAATTGCACGCCTGAAGCCCGCCGCATGGTTCAGCGGGGTCTGGAATGAATGGGATTATTCTGGAAAATCATATTCATAAATCACATTCTGATTTTAGCAATGGCCCCACTTATGAGACGTGTGGCCCAGCTGTTGTGCTGAGCGGTGGTGTGAGCTGTTCTGTGTGCGCGCCAGACAATAAGGGGTGCTAGCATCAAAGTGCAAGTGAGATAAATGATTCATGAGCATCTGCTGTTGTTTGGCCGTCCTCCTATGACACGGTTGGAGGGGAGGCGAGATCTCCCGCAGTCAGGTCACATACAGAGGTGTGCCAAAAATATGCTGCTTCCACCATTCATTATGTCCTACTACGGCATGCTATTCACTGGGTCAGAGCGCTCCATCGGCGTACCGCTAATTCGCGTCAGCGTGCACACGCATTGACGCGCACTCGTGCAGCGGCAGTGCGTGTGCCCGCAACCTAATGTAACACAGGAATGCAAGAGAACGGGTAAACAGGTCAGTCTCCTTGGAATGAAAACAATGGGCTATAAATCATTTAGGAAAGAAGGCAACGGTG
Organism: Percopsis transmontana; assembly: GCA_025447815.1. Lineage (NCBI taxonomy): Eukaryota > Metazoa > Chordata > Actinopteri > Percopsiformes > Percopsidae > Percopsis > Percopsis transmontana. The sequence continues at coordinate 23,748 of JAOEHI010015196.1, forward strand.
CCAGATATTTCAGAGCAACCATAAAGGTCAGCTTCGATAGCTGCCGCCAACGCCTCTACTCCCTCCGAACACACTGCCGTGAGAGGCGTTCATATTTCTTTCTCCGGCGAGCATGACACAGCATTTGTTTCACACTACTGTATCAGAAGCTGACAAAACGCCGCTGTCACTTCCCCCTTCCAAGACGCGGGGCTTGTGCTGGTGTTCACCCAGGGGTGGCGGGTGCAAAGGGTGAAGCGTACAAGCACAGTAGTTCATTGACAGATGCACTTACTTAGGACCAGCTGCAGGGGCATTTGACAAAGGCTGGGGAGAAAAATAGTGCGTAGTCAATCGGTTTGATGGAGAGTGTGCTGTGGTGGCACAGGGGCTGCTGTAGTGAGGGTGCTCAGAATACACATTGCCAGGAAATGAGTACCTAAGCAACGCGGTAGGAAGGTCACTTCTGAAAGGTTTCTTGGGAGAGAATCACCAATACTCACTAATACAATATAGCAGAGGACTATGTGTCGGATTTGCTGTTGTCATTAATTTAAGTTTGTTATGGGTCATGTGTATATGATATGCACAAATGTAGTCGCACAGGCCAACACGGATCAAAATATGACAAATATACACAACTGTTGTATATAAATATACAATACCACTAGATTAACTGTATTAAATTAACTATAGTATATCAATAGTAAATAGTTAAATGACCAAATTGTAAACTTGTGGACAAAAAAAAAAACTGTCAAAAACCTTCTAGAACCCAGTTTTATTTAGGGGTTTGTGAGCATAACCCTTAGAGAAAAAACAGGAATTTCACGTGGCAGAATGTGATCACACATGTGAACCATGTGTGATCACACACCAACACCTGTCTGCCAAGTCAGGTTATCAAGGCAGGTTAAAATTGGATGCAGGCAAAATTAGCAAATCTGAAAAGTCATTCCACAGAAATCCATTGTACATTTGTGCCGGAAACCCTATGAAATGGTAGTTGATTGCTAACAAGGTAGCTAGATTATGACAATATCTCAAGCTGTTTATTTACACCGTGACTCATTCGTGTCGACGCATGTATTGTCAGTAAGCTACATACTGTCTCAAAGCTAACTGACAACATGAAAAAACTGTGAACTTTAGCCAAGGCAATAATAAGGCAAGGGCAGATTATAATTATATTACATCTAGATTGGAAAAAATAAAAACTACACACCTCAGCAATGGTACCTGCTCGCTTGACTGGACTATATGAGGGCGAATTTGATTTAATGCATACCGTCTTTTACCTGGCAACCTGCCCGGTGCGCATCACTATGACCTATGTTTTTGTCAGATGGATGCTAATTACACAATCTATCTCTGCCTCCACAACTTTAAAACAAAAGTTGAATGCTAAGCCCCTGACAACACGTAGTATGGTTGCCAACGGAAGCATAATCACATTATTTATGTGTCCGTTGGCAACCGTAGTGGTGTGATGAGACATAAATTCTAGCATATCTGACATCTGTAGCACCGGTTCATTTTGAAGAGCGTGGTAATTGTGGATGTGTCATTCAAAACCAAAACCGTAGACGGATGTCGCTCTTCTGATAAGTCCCTGATCTAGTTTTCAGGTGTGTGATGGATTCACCAGGACTGCTGCCCCAATATCTTAAAGCACACGTTGCAACAATCACGCTAAACTGTCATTTAATGGCAGGGAAAGTCACGTCAGAAAGGGGCTGACAAGAATAACTAATTAAGGTGAATAATTTAGAAAACACTAAGATGTGAGAAGCCAGCATTCAGCAGAGGTCACCATTAAGGTCCCCTTCATGTAACAGATTACTCAAAGCCAACGCTGACATTTAAGTTGGGCTAACCGCGGGAACCCCAAATAAAGAGATCTCATTTGAACCAAGTACACACAACTCTGACAGGTATGGATTATTCATGTTCCACACCTGCTGCGCTGAAGCCTTAAACGCAAAGATCAAGTCAAGCTATGTTTGGTGTCATAATGATAGATACAGTCAAGATGTGCCATTAGTCTGGATGAGAGTGAGAAAATGGTAATTCATGTAGTCATGTATTATGCTACAGGTGTTTACTGTGTCAGTCAAAGCTAGTAAACTAAGTAAACAAATAAAACACTTATTTAGGACTTTGCATTAAAATAATGTAACTTCTACTAAAGACAAATTACCTTCAATTTCAACAAAAACAAGCAGTCTACATTATACTCCTTTCCCCCCCTAATAACCACATTGCTAGTAATATGGACTAATGCACTGTCATTAAAAATAGATATTGATTTTCCCCCAAGGCTTCATGTCATGTTTCTTTATTAATTAAGTTTGTAATCACAACAAGCTAACTATTTACCACCCACCAATGGTTGCCAAATCATCCCATCCATTTTAACTGCCTGTCAATGTAACAAATGGAGCTACAACTGCTCTGATGTCCGTACCAGGATGGATTGGGCAACTGCCCTTACAAACCTCACCCGGGCCAACTTAAACTCCCCAGCATCTGTTGACTGACGCGACGGTGCCAAGGATTTCCTTCAGGATCCTGAAACATTGAAAGGAAAAATGTCAACTCTCTCTACCCGACTGGTTAAGGTCAAATCAGAGATCAGAAAGTAGAATTACTTTCCTAGGCTGTGTGCGTGTTTTGAATGTCTTTATTAAAAAATTAAATATTCTACTGATAAATGCAGTGGTGCGATGAAAAATATCTCTACAATTTATTTTCTGTCAACCAGGACTTCCTGACCTGGGCTTTGTGAAGTAATTGTAATACTGATATTTATCAGGTATTCAAATGTTTATAATGTACCTATAGAGTTAAAAATCAAAGAACCTCTGGACACTCTGGACCATGGGATCCGCCCCAAAGGTGGGCCTAGAATCAATTTCTTTCACAACAAGGACACAAAAGGCTAGCAAATAAGGGTATTAAATAGACTAAAACAATCCCTGGGATAGGGGATGGACAAACAATGGGGAAATAAAAGGTCAGGTTGGTCAAAGCCTAGTAAAGGGGTATAGCCACAACCCGGGAAAAGTACACCAAACAAAAACTAGGAAAGCACAAATCAAAAAGAACACCACATAAGGAAACTTAAAATCACACTTCCCTTTGGCCTCACAGCCAAACTGTAAGAATGCGTGTTTCTGGGAGCGAGAGTATGCGCGAGCCAGAAGAAAAACAGGGACCAACGTGGAAGCAGCAACCGCTCGAAGCGTATTATTAATAAACCAAACCAAAACACAGCGTACAGGGAAACAATCAACTTAAATAGTCCCCAAAACAATCAAAACAATAGAGAACACCTGTGTGGGAATTATGCCACACAGGTGCGTGGCCGGGAGGAGAGGCACACAGCACGCACGTTGATCGTGACAGTACCCTCCCCCACCTCTAAGGCGCACCTCTAGGAGACGCCTTTGCGTGGCAAGGACCCTCAGGAGGCCGGACCAGGGACGGGCGACAGCGGCAGCTGGTACCCTCAGGTGGCCGGACCAGGGACGGGCGACAGCGGCAGCTGGTACCCTCAGGTGGCCGGACCAGGGACGGGCGACAGCGGCGGCTGGTACGCTCAGGTGGCCGGATGTCTCATTTGAGCATAAGACCTCCTTTCTACCTTACTGGCTACATAATAAACAGCGAGAATGAGCAGAAATCAAAAATTAACTAAAAATCTGAGCTCACCTCGTCTCCCCTCTGACGAGAGGCCATGGTTACACCAGATAATCCCTTTAATGTCTCTGGACAGCTGAGATTTGCGTGTGACCCCGAATACTTGACTATCCGATCTAAGGAGCCTGATTCAACTGCCAATCTCACAGTCTAATTTTTATGAAACGAGGATCATTCCATTCCGGCTATATGGGGGGGCTGAATGTCTGATTTGACATAGAACTGCGTGGTTTCTCCCAATAAATCATGATATATAGCCTATTTTGTTATAAATATCAGCCTATTAATGTAAATAAAAATTGGAAAATAACTTTTTTAATCAATCTCCTTAGTCTGCATGTCACAAAGTCTACAGAATTAAGAAAACATATGGGTCACTGCAAACCTTGGCTATGAATATATTAAGTTAACATTTAAACATTTTATTAATGTTTAAGAGATTGTGTTAGCATTACAAGGCATGCTACTAGCCAACATAGCGATCTCCAAGACTGTCATCCTGAAATACTGCCTGAAGAGTCTGCCGCTCTGCCCGATCCTGAAAAAGATAGTGACACTGCCATGGAGATTTATTCTATAATTGTAGCTAGATTTCTATTTCTTTATTTAGTCAGTCAGTCAGTCCACCCATTCCTGAGGGATTATGAAAATTGGAAAGCCTTGTGTCGCCATAGTCGCCGCAGGAAAGCCAGTGTGTATTTAATCCTGTCCCGCTGTGGCGTGTTATGACTGCGGTTTTTATGAGGAAGTTCTGAATTGTAACATTGTTCAATTTGTGTTTGTGGCTACTCTCGTGACGAGGTTATGAAGTGTTGGATTTGTTATTATCGTGTTATTTCCTCTTTTATGTATAGGTGCCATGTATCTGACTGGCTCATTGATATGCCTCTAGTATTCTGACATACTAAAATGCACAGACAGTCCCCCCAAGTGCTCATGCCGCCCCCTATGTGTCATGAAAATATGCCGCCCCGGCCAAAAGCCGCTACTGATAAGTGTTAATTATTAATTTGGTTCACAAGCCACAACGAAAAAGGAGCAAGTGCACACTTAACATGCCAATAAATCCCATGTAGCAAATAAACCCTAATAATCAATTAAACATCACAATAATATCATAATAGTGTTTCTATTTAGAGGGGCGTGACCTGGACCTTGTTTTCCCAACTCTTCCATCTGTAGAGATCCTTTCTGACTAAATAATAATTCAGTTTAGATTTCTGGCGATCTCTGTTGTTTATATGGAAACAAACTGAGCCAATGAAAACTCTCTCTATAACTTAAACGTGTCTATTTGACGTCTGTGACGTTAGCGCTAAAAAAAATAGCCCAGGATGTGGTTGTATTTTCTTGATGTTCTTTCAGCATTAGCAGACAGACATGTTAAGTTAGAGGACAGGGCAAGTTAGTGAGCGTTTCTTTAATGGCCCCACTTGTTAACATTATAATCTATGGAGTCTGGTCAGCGACAGCAGAGATCACTACAACATCCAATCCCATCGATGTTGGATGAGATTGGAGTTTGAGGTCCAGGTCAAAATCGTCTGGAATTCCCAAGCGGCAACATTTGATTCATAGAAATTAAGCCAATAAGGAAGTGCCAACACTTGCAGTTCCTCGAATGGCCACTTGAGGCTGGTAACAAAATCGAGTCAATCCCCATAGACCCCCATGTTAAAATGTTACAGCCTGGTACAAAATTAAGCATAGCGTTAGTTCTGGCAGGCCACGGTAGTCTTCCCACTGCTGTCAGTCAGCTGACTGATCAACACCCAGCTGACACACCTACACCCACCTCATTGGCCCATTGAATGAAGGAGGTTCTTTTAAATAGTCCCATTCCATTACTATTTTACTTGCCAAGATCGCTTTAGAAACCCACCACCTCCCCAGCACCACCTATTCTTTGTCTTTCAATTGTTGTGCACGTCTTTCATTTTCACTAAACGTGAATATTAAGTGCTCTTTTCAGATATTGCTTGACCCTATTACGGGTATTATGTGTATGCATATTACTGTTATCATGATTGCATATGTTCATACATGCTTACCATCATGTTATTGCTGTTAAAACTTCTGTCTGCTTCTGGCCTATTCAGGGGAATAAAGCTGCTGTTTCGATACATTCATACTACATGATGAGCAGAAGCCCCCCGAAATAGCCATTCCACCAAAGATAAATTGTTAATAGCATACTTCTATATGTCCTAATTGCTTTTGTACCATAAGACGAGAGTCAAAAATTGAAAAACAACTGTATGGGGGGAGAATTTTTATATAACTCATCAGTTGAAAATATATTAAGCCATCAATTTATCCATTCATTACACATAGCCGGGAGTCAGGCGGGAGTCTGACACTGCCAAGATGGCGACGGCCAGAGCCAGCACACTTGGCTTCAAACCCGTTCTTCAGAAAACCTATGGGTGACGTCACGGAGGGCTTGTCCACTTATTTATACAGTCTGTGGGAATTCCCCTTTGTTGGATCATTGCAAAATAATAGAATAAGTTGAAGTTTGAATTGCTCTTTTCGTTGGTGTTTTAATTAATTTACTTGTTTGAAATTTGTTGCAGTGGTCATTAAAACAACTTGTGTAAATTTGTGGAGTGTCTATCTTTGTCATAATATTAAAGAATAGCTTAATACTGCAATGCAGATTTAAGTGTCATTCCCTAGTGACTGTGTAGGTTTCCATCTTTATGGAAAATTTAGGACAGCTTTAATATTGTTCCTTCTCTTGCTGTACACCGGGGCTATCATGTTGACCACTAAGCTAAAGCCCTCTGGACCTGGAACATGCCTTAGGCCATACCGCCCAGATATTCTCTCCTGAAGGCTTTGTATATATGGATCAGAAAAAAATACTGTACGTACCAACACACACACACACACATACACACTCTAATACCCACTGGCAGACTTTAGTACTGAGAAATAGTCTACACACCAACGATGACATGCACACACACATCCTGTTTTGACTAATTGTCCCTTTACAGCGTGGCAGGCTCGCGTAGTGGTCTGGGAGGTTGTTTTCGAGCTGAAATGTACAGTACCAGCTCCTAAATATGGGTTCTTACCATAAATTACTCTGGGTAAAGGTGTTTCCTAAATGACTACATTAAGAGAAGGAAAGAGCAAGATAATCTCTGCCTGATGGCTCACAGCTAAAGCATATTATGGTTATTTCCCACCAATATTTACTGATACTGAATGAAAAATATATGCTGTATAGGTACAGTATTTTGGTGATATGATGAGCACAATTTTACATAATAAGAAATGATCCCTTAATACAGTAACTGACTGTGTATTGAAACTTGCATTCGAAATTAACCAGTACACAGTACACATTTATGATTGGTTAACACTTTAGCTTTTAACATGTAACATTTTTACATTTTTTTACATTTTAAGCATTTAGCAGACGCTTTTATCCAAAGCGACTTACAATTAGTACATTTGTTAACAGCAATATGTAACAAGGTTACTTCACCTATGAATTTGCACAACATTACTGGAAAGTGTATCATTCGCTTCTCAAAACAGTTAATATTTACAAATATCTAAAATTATCAGTCACTCTTCAAACAGTCAATAATTGCTAACTACAAAGTGCTTAACATTCTTAGAGCTTATCTTGCAGAGTAGAAAGAAGGATTTTTACTAAATACTTTTGAGTATTTAGCCATTTAGCCATTTAAGTTGAGTTGAACAAAAATTAAAATTAAAAGTTTTAACAAATATATAAACAAACTTGAAATATTTATGACAATTGACCACAAATACAAAACGGTACTGGTTAATTATTGACGCAGAAGTTCCCAGACATGTCCTATGTAATTTAAATGCATTTGTAATTATGATATATTGTTGAAGATGCGTTTTATTTTATTTTTCATCCGTGTTTGATAATGTGCCTGCAGGTGTCTGAACTTTGTTTATGAACAGCATCGTTCAGTGTAGCCGGCTCTAGATGATTTTCCCAGGTAGCTGTGATCGATAGGCCTGACAGTCTGTTGTTTCTTATAATGCTAGCCTGCAGAAGTGCTTCACCCCCTCAGAGAAAAGCCTTGTTTACAGCAGCAACCCTCTCTCCATTCCTTTGGTGTTGTTGTGCCGACTTTCAATTCTTCTGGTTCAAAGCAGTCTGTTGCCATCAGGGTTTACATGTCTGATCACGGGGACATCAAAGGCAGATGACTGGGTCCATCACATTAGTACAATTATTTATGCCTTCTTCAGGAACCCAGCTCGCGCTCTCTTGGGTTTGGGAGAGCCCTGTGCGAGTTTTTGTTATGGGATGTCTTTTGAAACTGTGTCATTGCCTGTTGAAGGCAATATCAAACTGAAAAAGTAATGTAGCAACCATATTCAAAGATATGATATAATTTATGTAGACCGTGCAAAGCACTTCTATACAATGAGTGAGTAGAGGTGAAATGGTTCACCCTTTATGAGAAGTTTGAGACAGCGCAGGAATGAAGATTTTCTTTTGTTAAGTATTAAAAATGTAAAGATCTCTTGACACAGCTTGTCATGAGTTCAAGTGCAAACCAGAAAGAGCATCAGATGGGTCATTCTAGAATTGGGGTTATATTTCGCATCTCCAAGATAAACCCTTTTGTTATATAAAAAATAAAATCTTTATTGAATCAGTTTTTAGTAATAATACTAAATATTTAATACTTTCACTAATAGTACTGGATGTATATGTTTATACATTAAATATTAACTAAATGACTCCCACCCCACAAAATATTGACTGTATTATGCTCCTGATTCATAGATTCAACTTGAATTAACATGAAATAAATATTATTAGCAGCACTGTTCTGGTCAGGCGGTCCAGGTAGGATTGCCTCTATGTTTGGTGTGCATTTGGGATGAATGTGGTATCTGGGTAACCAGGGTAACCAGGTTATGGGAGCCATTTACAGTAGTCAGTTGAGAGAGAGTCTCTGGAGGGTATGAAGTGTGTTTCTCCTAGATTAAAGCATCTAGTAATTGTATTGTATTGTATTGTATTGTATATTATATTCATTATATATACAGTATATATTTATTTTGATTTTTTTTTTACCCAATATCAAATGACGGCCACTGTATGTTTTGTATTCATTTTGCAAGAACATCAAACTACATAATCATGTTTTGAGATCTTTCTGAAGCATTTCTAAAAAAAACGTCAGCTGAATAAATTGACAGTTGTTTAATAGGAAAGCATTCCGTCAAACATGGCAACATGAATCTATATAACCCTTATGTAGCGTGAGTGGGACATTAAAGATCATACGGAGAATAGACATACAAGGATTAGATAGAGGGCCAGCACCAGCACCCATCGAGCTGCGCTCCAGACTTTCAGCACAACCTCTAGGGGGCGCCATGTTCTGTAGAGAATCACAAACATTATTCTGTTAATTGAAGAAGCTTTCGCACCTTCAAATACACAAATACACAGCATCATCGCTCTTGAAAACCGTTACCTCGTCACGCTGGCTGTGGGGCTGAGCAGATGTAATCCGAAATCAGTGGCGGGCTTGGCTGTGCTTGCTGTAGGCGTCGTGCGGTGGTGTACCGTTGAAACCAGCCTGGGGGAGGTAAAGGTTTGCCTCTGTTGCCCTACGGTGTCTGTCACAGTTGTTAAGCGTGATAGATGTCCTACAGTACAAGACAATGCAGTCTGTTAGCGGCATTGATTCAAACCTCATCTGTCACATACTGTATATACATATACATATATGTGTATTTACATCTTACATCTATCGTAAAATTACAGTTGTGTGGTCAGTTGTGTTGTCTGAATGAACCTGCAAGGGCTGGACTCATTTGGAAATCGGTCTAACATGTAATATAGCCAGAATTCCTCTCTGATAAAATCATGGTGTAAAACAAGCCAGATTTGTCCCCAGGTGTGTCATCCTTTCTAGACTGTAACCAATCATCTCTGACCTATCCGACCACACCGACGCATATAGCCAATGAAGTTTTGGCACGTTTAAAAAAAAGTGTAACACAACTGAAACTGAATGTTCATCTCAAAGGGAGAAAAGTCTGTCCAAAATGAAAATAAAATGATATGGGGCATTTAAAACAATTCGAAAAATTCACAAGGCATTATACAGTGTCACTTCTTTACATTCTATGTACAGTATACTTTCACTATACATAATCCTGTCTACTAAGACCCGGTGATCTTGTTTTGTCTCACGTACCACCTCTACCTGCAAGGCATCCTCTAACAGTTTTTTGATAGGTGCTGTAGAAAGATTTATTATTCTACATTTATAGGTAAACTCATATACACAGCTGAAACATCACGACCTAAACAATACACTATGTACTTACTTCTGGAGATGGTTATTTTCACTCTCACACCCACACCTTTGCTGACAGTCTCAATGGCACACCAGTACCAGTTGCTGTCTGCTGGTCTGACGTTTCTCATCCGCACGGTGAAGGTCCCAAGATTTTTGTCATCGGAGATGAGAACCGCTCCGGCCGGGTTCTGGGGCCGGTCAGTCCGAATGACCACAGAGCAAAAGTACCAATGATAGCCCATGCACCAGTACTTCACCTTGTCCCGGTAGAATGGGGCATACTGGCAGGTGACCATAAGTGTTTCACCAACTCCTCCCGCCACTTCTGTTGGTCCAGAGAGTGAAAGTGCACCTACAATAAAACACTAGCAGTATTAATGAAAGGCCTATCTCATGACATCAAATAAAATGATGTAAAATAAAATGAAGACAACCACCTTTTGTGAAGAGAAATATGTAAAGGACCTTCATGCTTCACTTTCTTTTTCTTTGTCTTATTTCTGTGTGGTTATAAAAATCAAACTCTTAAAATGAAAAGATCTGTGAGGCAAGGAAATGGAAAAAAAAATGCATGCATCGGTTCCGGTGCGTTGCTTTGCCAGCGAAGTTGTAGCCATTTCCTGTGTTCTCGCATACGGCTATCTGTAAGAAACCAAAAGACAGGAAGTCACCATCGACATACACGTAGGTGCAAGGTTTAATCACACTTCATTTGTCTATGTATAGCTGTTTGGCCTCTGCATCTCATAGGTGTAGACACGCTGAGAATAAACACAATTGCCTGCGTGGGGGGGCCTTTCACTATTCAAAAGCAACATATTGCAGGTGGTCAGGTATCAGATTAGAGATGTCCTCAGGCAGCCAAAACACACATTAATTCTGTAACGACCCGCAACGCCTGAGCGAACACCGTTATTGGTCAGCTGACAAGTAGCGGCGGGAGAGTTATCAGTGCCAGACCACCTAATGACTTTTTAAGCTTCTTTTCAGGCACAATGACTTTCATTAATTCATTCATGGCCTGTTGTGTTAGATTCGATATGCTTGTGTGTCCTCAAAAGACAACCGTGTTTTGACCATTCTTTGTTTCACTTCTTTCATAATTGGAAATTCTAAACAATATGTTCTCTGATCTCTGTTAAAAACAGCTGTCTTCGGTGCAATAGGCTTGATGTTGATGCAGCAACAGTTGAGGCTTTGTGTACTGTAGGAATACAAATAACGTCAAAACAAATTGAATAAAACAAATCGCATATCTTTCTGAAAACACTGATACATGTGGTTTGTTTCCATTTGGCATAATATCAAGTCACGCTTTTGTAAATGAAAATATGAGTTGAATTTAATTGTCCACCCATGCAAGATATAGACTGGAAAAAAAATCCATGTGTATCCATCTGTAATTCGATGATGGGGTAGCTTGGGGTTGTTTTGGACAAAATAGGCTATGTGTGTGTTCAGGCTTCTCCTAATATGACTACAAATGCCCTCGGACATCATGCTTCATCGCAATCTAGCAGGCTGCGCTCGAATAATACATCACCAGCCCCCACGACAACTGGCCCTCCTACCCTGTTTGGGATTGGGGTGGCATAGCTGCTTGTCATTTCTAAGAAGCACGGGAGTGAATATTCCACAGCACTCTCAATGTCTATTGTTACATGGCTGGCACCGGGCACCGGCTTTCTCCATTATCATCCCTCCGTTTCTATTGAAGGACAGGAAGAAGGTCAGTGCGAGTGCACTCAGGTGATCAGCGAGCCACGCGTTCACAATGAAGTCCTCCATCATCAAAGTGCTCTTTTGTGGATTTAATTGAGACGGGGGGTTTAGCCCTCTGCTGGGAATCCCACACCAGAGCAAGCTGACGCCGCCAAACTGCAGCACCTCTTCATAATTTCAACTGTTGTTTTTTTTGCTGAGACAAAAATAACCGGAGTTTATACTTAGAGATAGATTTTGCTCCCTCATCACCAAGATAATTATTTCCCACTTAATGTCTCACGGAGTTGCTATGCAGCCCGTAAACCATTTTGGTTTTTGCATGGTCTCATCTGGAAAAGATGGCAAGTCAAAGTCAAGTCAACGTTGCTTTTCTTCTTTCAGCAGAACAAGTGCCCAAGGAGAAGCATCATAAAAGCAATTATATTCTAAATTGGCTCGCTCAAAGGGACTGGAACAATGATGAGCCACAGAGTTGTTAATAGGCTGTCATGTTTTAAGTGACCCATATATGCTAAATAATCACACTTTGTAAATGTACATTAGTCTTAATTATAAGATAGCAATTAAAACTAATTTTTCTTTTATTATGTATTTAATTACTGTGTGTTCAGTTTGATTATCTCTGCTAAGACTCCATTCCGGTGGCTTGGCATTTTATCTTCACTTAATTTTTACCCCCCTAACTGTTAAAAGGATTTTGACTTAAAATGAATGCGTTTGATTTTGTTTTAGCTATAAACCGCTATGTTGTATTTCAGAAACCCTGCCTGTTTGTCCAAAGTGCTGGAGCTGTTCATGTAGAGCGTGCGCACTCACCACCCACCACTACTGCTCTACTCCTTGGGCAGAAGCAAGTGGTTACCAACAGGGGGTTGGTGGTTTGAGCAGCAGGTGTAGCACTGAGCACATATGACAGGCCCAGTCTAAATAGACTGCCTTCACCGGTAGCAGTACAAGTCTCCTGTTTTCTGTCTTTGGCCATTGACAAATAATCTAATAATAATCATCAAGTTGCGTTTCCTCAGGTATCGGGACATTTTATAGTTCCAACTGAATATAGTTTAAACAATGTAGAAGTTAAACAATTATTAGAATGGAACTAGCCTTGGGCACTGTGTTTGTTTATCAAAGGAACCGGGACATTTCACAGCAGGTTGATTTGCATTAGACTAATGGAGGCATTTCAGATGAGGGGCAATATCCTTATTTGTCCAGCCCTAAACGGACTGTTTCTACAGAGACTTCACAGACTGAAGATTAGCCTGTTGACACACCATAGTGGGTGTCTTAATGATAAAGTGTTGGTTTAATAGTAACTGCTCTGATTTATTGTTTATTTGTTTGTTTTTTACTTTAAATGCCTGCAACAAGCCAACACGCACAAACACACGCACAAACACAAACACACACGCATACAAAGATCTAAAATTTTTGCACAAGACAAACACACACACAAAGGAATACATGCATAGGAAAAAATGGAAATGTGCACACATGTACAGTATGCACGCACACACACACACACACACACACAAACATACACACACACATACACCAGAGCAGCCAAATCCAATGAAACAACTTTTTCAGCTCTGTGATTTTCAGCCAAGGACCTTCTATTCTACCCCTCTCGGACCACGACTATGACAGAGAGTACATTTCTCTATATTTGACAGGCAGTGCCGATGGTGAGTAAAGGCTCTCACAATAGGGGAATGCATTTGGCCGACTCGGGTATTATGACAAATCTCCCTCAAAATGAGAGTATGCTTGCAATACATCAGAATGTTGGACAGCGTTGGACAATGTTTACTGCGCTCCTGAATGATTCCCGCAGCTGTAATCCAGCTACAATCTCCTCTTATCTCTATCTCAAGAAGATGGCTTTCTTCAAAGCAAAACAGTGAGCATGAAGAATATTCATTACAGGTAGGACTAGTTAAAGTACAGACACGTTTGTACCATAAAACAAACGTTTTTTATGATGATGTACACATCATCATAGCTCTTTTTATTTTTTTTAATCAAGCATCCACGAGAATGGACTGATTTCCTTCTCTATGGGGAGATTTCAGTAAATGCTTTGTTTCATTCTTTTGCCTCCAAACCATTATTATTAACAATTCATTCAGCCCCACGGTTGTATGTTCAACAATTCCCCTCCCGTAGCACATGAGCTCTAAGAAGGCTTGTTCCAGCTGGGAAATAAGGTTCTGTGCTTGTGGATCATTGTGTGTGTGTGTGAATAGGTACATTCAGTCGGTATACAATATACACACATTTAACTGACCGCCTTCTACTCATATTTACTATAAAGGGCATATTTTTCTTTCAGGACCACATTTAAGAGTGAAATGAAACCGTCAAACACTCCAATATCAAGCTGTTGCCATATAGCCTCACAAACCTCCAACAATGATGTGAAAATAACTTTCACACCAAAACGCAGTATTGTAGACAAAGCTCGGGTCTCTCTTGGAATGTTAAAACACTTTGAAAAGCGGAGGCTTTGCTCCATTATTCTGCCTCCAACTACATTTGAAAACAATCCAAACACCCCCTGGTTATATGTTCTGTAGCTCTCACTAACTGTAATGTGCAAAAACCTTGGAGAACTCTCGACTTGGTGTAAGCTGAATACACGCCACGCTCTCGGAAATGGGAGGCAATAGCGAGTCTGGGGTGTCGTAATTCAACTCCCAGCAAAACACTTGTGAATTGGAAATAGGCTGTCAGATTTGGTTTATGCACAGTTGGCCCGTCGTCCAGTTATCTGAGGGGAAACGGCGACGCCAGAAAGCAGTCATTAGCTTTTAGATATCGCTCTCTAACCTCCGTGTAAAGCTCTAGGTGTTTCAGCGTTTCTCACAACTCAAGCTATTATTTACTTGTCTCCATCTCCTGAATAGCAAGACGTGACCTTCGAGAATTGTCGAAATAATGAGAGAACGTTTTGAAAGGCCTGTGAATGTCGATGTTAAGGGCTGTTATTGTTTGTTGTTGTTGGTCTGCGGGGATCAGAGTCCCAGAACTTGAAGGATTCTCTGTCTTGCTCAAGGACACTTGAGCAGGGTGGATGTCATTTTGGCTTGAGTGCTGAAGAATGGTCTGCCTCATAACTCGTTCGTCTTCTTCAGTTTAACAGACTCTGCTTTATAAGCAAGCACATACTGTATATACTGTATATATAAATGTTTCAACAATTTGTTGAAAATAATAAAACAAATCGAATTTTTTTTATTTTAGTTGGCATCATTTGCTGTTGAATACTCAATACTTAATATAGTATGCAGCAGTGGTCAGTAGTAGATTTTATCTATAGGATAGCTTTGCCTCATTAACATTTTAATTGTCTCTGTTAGACTGCTACTGTAAATGTAAAATCCTTTCAGAATTCCCCTCGTCATCTTTAAATCATCTACCTTAAGAAGGAGGCTTTCAGAGTAAACAGGAAATATGCAAATAGCTTCCATTCAGTGGGTCTCAGTTCTCATATGATTGATGCCAAGATTTTGTTTTCATCCTCATAAAACATCAAGGTTGTTTTCCATGCAAAACGAAGAACACACATCACCACTGCGGCTTGCATACAGCAAAGCACTTATTCCACTGTGATAGCATTTAATTCAGGTTTTATCCTGCAGGATGACTGATGCTATCTCTGAGACGCAGACTGAAGCCTGCTGTTGCTGCAATGCTGGCTGGCTGTGCGAATGCATGCATTTGAAATTCATACACTGTACAAATGGATTTAAAGCCCCTTTTGACTTTTTTTTGTACAGAACTGACATCTTTTGTTTAAACAAAATCAAATTGGTTTGGGAAAACACCAAATTAATTATCATAGCGCTTTTAGCGTATAGCTGACCAATGAAAGCCACATAAGCTCTGGTTTTTGTAATGTGAATCGACAAAAAATGTGTTTTTAGGGGTAAACGGAAACGTACAGGAACTCCCCTTAATGATCCTTTAATGCAACAATCTGTGGTGGATTTAAGAAGGCACAAGAATGCTTTACATAATGGACTGGATTTCTGAAATCCAGCATCATTTATGACTTGTGACCTTTGACAATGCTAAGTGCTGTGAATTTGTTAACACTGAGTAGTCTCTGGAAATAAGTAAATCTTGCTAAAACAACTAAACTAAAACAAATGCATTATACACTAAATAACACAGTAAAGCCTAAGGTAAATGTCTTTTCACCATCTAAATGCACTACTTTTCCCAAGAGAGCAGGTAATGACATTTAGAAGAAATCCTAACAAATTCAACAACATCAAGTTATTTCTGTTTGGAACAGCAGTCTAGTGCTGGAAATATTGTTTTATAAATATATAAGTTATGCGTGTCTTCTTGCCACAAAAATAGAACATGTGAGTTAGCTTACTATTATGGGATGGAATTGTTTCACCTAGTACTGGTCATTTGGTTGTCTGTTTAATGAGAGGAATTAGATTCTTACAGTATCTTTGGAGGGCAGTTCAATTCCACAGTAATGCACACACATACTTGCACGCACACGCACACTGCAGAAAATTGTAAACAAGATATTATTCTTTTTTTCATGACCCATGTTGTAGTAAAAAGGGATGTAAAGAGAGCATGTAAAGCAATGTACACCGAACCCTTCCAATGAGAATTGTAGAGTAGAAACACTAAATACTGGAACTGAACATTTTGTATAAAAAGGAACTCTTTGCCACAACTACATTGCAAGCCTACCAGACTGAATGGATTATTGACTATTTGTCTTTAGGGATAAATAAAACACAAATTTATATGTGGGATTCATCAAACATTAGACCATTGCCAAATTATCTTGTTGCCCAAACAAGGGTCTCAATGACCAAACAATGACTAGCTATAAAGTTCAGCAAAAGCGTATCAAATGCAGCATGTTTTTTATGATTTATTGTTTACATCCAACCCTGTGTGTAACTCTGGCCACAGGGAGGCAGTGCAGAGCAAAGGAGCCCCCCTCCCCACACACACACACACTGGGGCCCAAGGGGGCCCATGCGCATGAGACGTTCTCAGCCCAATCGTCTTAAGAGAATAGCAGAAGTGATTAAAGACAAAGTCACGTTGGATTCTTCTCACCACACATTTACCCTGAATTAGAGCTGCAGCCTATTATTTCTTCAATGATGGAGTACAGGCACATTTACATATTTATTAGAAATCACAAAGCAGTTATTGTGGGGAAGAATAACAGCAATAGCAGGCCACAAACAGGATTACTATATATGCACTGAGGCTGCGGTGGCTGAAGACCTGTTAGTATGATCTGTACACAGTAGTAATGACACTGTGACAAACTTAGTAATAACCATATAGCCAACTCATAACGGTGAGTTAGAATTTAGAGTTGACTCTTCATTTCTGTATGTACTGTATGTATATATTTTTATTTATACATACAGTACATATATTCTCTTTTGACATTGATTTTTGCGTCATTAATATTGTCGCAGAGAAGTAGTAACCCTTACAAAAACATGTGAAGTTCATGTGTTGACAATAGTTGTAACTTTTCCATAAAGCAAACAATCAGTGCTTCATAAAACAAGAAGTATTCCCTCAAGTTACTTTATGTGATATTCTGCTATGGTTATATTCACTGATACAGTGCAATCGCACAGTCCTATATTTTCAGAGCGGATAGCCCATGTTATCTGTATAGGCCTGCATTCACAGACATTGGCTTGGGCCATTTCCACCTCCCCACCATGCATTCTCTTCAGTGATGATAAGCACTTCCGGATTTTTTCCATTTGGGCATTTGCCTTGGAGTAAATGGAAAGACCAATGTGATTCAGATGAAAGCATAAAGAGGAAATGAATAGGCTTTTCATTCGAAAGAGAGCAATAAAGCAGGGCAGGATTTGAAGATGGGAGTAAAACAAGAAACATTATCTTTGGAAATGAGCTCTATGCATGCAATTAAAATGAAATGGCTGACAATGTTACAGTTAGTCTTTTTTGCCATTGTGCTATTGTGGCCCTGCCGTATTCAACACGTCCCTTTGATCTCAATGCACCGCTGTGTCACAGCAAGTGTGGCATATTTACTTGTCTGACATGAAGAGCACAATTAAAATATCATGTGAACACGTGACGACCAAAAAAGAACCGATTGCAATTCTGTCAGCTATACGTACAGTAGGAGGACATTTATGTATATTTAGGCTGTGAAATGTTTCTCTGAGGAGCAAAGTCTATGGGCAAAGGAACCTTGGTGTTCTGCCGGTCCTCAGCAATAGAAAACAAAAAATTTCCAAATTTAAATGCCTTTTCATGATCTTAAAAACATAAATAAAATGTGAAAGGCAGACCTCTTTTGTTCTTCCAGATTCCCTGAATGTGTGATATCAGCGTCTGTCGAGGATCTCCTACCTGGCAACGCAGAACTCCTGGGTGAACCTTGCTTAGAGGCGGCCACTGTGGAGAATTTAATTTAAGAAGCTCTGCTGAGAGTTTCGCTCATATGGAAGATGGATGAGCTGGGATTTTTGGATGCAAAGAACTCTCACATTTAGGGAATTCAGCATTTCTCACGACGGTACCCTTGAAGAATCAGGTCTGTTTCTCAATCACAGTTCCCAAGTAACCATAAAATGTACGTTTTACAGTCCAACCTTCTGTGTGTGATACATACTGTATCAGTTTTAAAGATGTCAGCATCCTTTTTTATAGAAATATATAATCATTAAGAAATATAACGTTCTTATATTTTTGATATAGAAATGTATTGCATTGCTCGGGTATTTTGCAGTTTATAAGATTAACATAAATATCACTCCTTATAACTGTTAACTATCTTTAATCCAGGTTTTCTGGAGGCCTGCTGAGGGTGTGACCTTGAGGGCTGTATTGTGTTATGCAGTTAGATTTGAAATCTAAGATTAGAAATCTAATCTAAATTGTGTTTTTTTTTATTATTTTACCTCTTGTTGACCTGACTTGTTAGATGTTGAGCTGTGGAAAATTAATCAAGGCAATAAAATATTTATAGCATGGAAAAAAAGAATGAAATAAAAACATGAATTCTACCTTTTGTAACAATTACGACTAATGGCCTAACACGGTAGCTCATACGTCCCAAACAAAACGCACCAACAACGCATGGTGTGCACATCACGGTTGGTAAGGACCGTCTACTTCTATGAACTTTCCACCGAAACCAAACAAACGTCCAGGATGTGCGGTCGCACGGGGAACCAGGGGCATTTCAGAGGTCGGCGCGCTACAACAACTAGGCTACAGCCTGCTAGCGTTGGGGAAGACGAGCTGCTGAAAGGATCTGTACCAAAACTACCCGCTTCCAGTGGCGAAATAATACAGTAGCCTATAGTGCATGGAGAGAGACGGAGAGAGAAGGGGAGAGAAAGGGTCGGCGTGGGAGAGAGAGGGGGGGGGGTCGTAGGGGGGGGGAGAGAGAGAGACAGAGAGAGGGAGATAGAGAGGGGGGGCGTAGGGGGGGAGAGAGAGAGACAGAGAGAGGGATGCGAGTCGCTGCGTGCGTGGGAGCGGTTTACCTCCTCTTCAAAGCAGGCACGGTGCGCGGCTGGTTTCCCCCCACACTGAAGGCGCGGGGAGGAATCTCGTCGCAGAGATTCATTCTGTAGCCGACTGACAGGCGGATATAACAGCCGCGCGGACGGATTTGGGCAGAAAGATGTCGGCAAATACCATCCTATCACTTTGTGTTTTTTACTCCACCAGCGTCATCGGCCAGGCGTCCGCCGCAAGTCACCGTAAGTAAACCCAGCCCGCCTACATTGGAAGTTCTCCTCACTTCACTCTACTGAGCTATTGTACGAAAAAAACACCCAGTGTTCCCTGAGAAAAAAACAAAACAAAACAAAAAACACTAGTTGGTTGTACCCTACAGGGTTAAAAGTGGGTGGAGGTGTATACAGTTTATTGTGTGGACCAAGCAAGTTGAAAGCGGATAGTTTGTGTGTTTGTCTTGGCTAGCTGCAAGCATCGCGACTGTTCAAATTCTTGCTGTAACTCGAGATCAAATTCAATAGAAATCAACCATTAAACTGCACTTAGAGGAATAGAACAGTGATTTGGCGGCGTTAGGTTTCCAGCGTGTCCCCGGTGAAAGGCTTCTAGGTGCGGACTTGGATCAGGTGTGCCTTGTGCATTGCAATGTTAGTCACACGAACGTCTGGATGGTTAAGTAAATTATAATCAAATCTAATCATCGTCGTTTATGCGTATGCTGTAACCGTAGGTGTCCGCCGTGTTGTTTATTCATAACAATGCACTTGGATTGCTTATTGATTGTTGATGTTTCAAGGAATCAATATGTTTATTGGCCCACAGAACGACTGGTGACTATAGGATTAGGCTAACGTTACTCTAGTAAGAGTGGGGAATAGCTACTAACTCTTTATTTTTTAATTCCTCGGTCACTAGAGGTCGTGTTTCCTCAATCAAGGAGAACAATTAAAAGCATAATCTCATGTTTTCATGCAATTTATTTAATTATTTAATTAATTAATTAATTTCCTTAAATAAGGCTAATACATTTTAGGCTAAGCATTTCATTAACCACAATCTAATTATGATTAACACGTATTAAATTAAATATTAATATTGAATATTAATAGTACATTAATTGATGTGGTCTCATGCTTCTCCCAAGATTTTACAAACTATTTCTTATGTTTTCTTGATTAAGTTTGGTTTTCCAGCATTATAAATTCACCAAACACTTTATCCCCCCCCCCCCCCCCACGCTCCTCCTTATGGCACAGTTAGCAATGGAGCGTAAAACGTTGACAACAGGCAAGCCTCAGATCAGCTAACGATTAGCAGCGTTTTTGAAAAACGGCGCAGGAGTTCCGCCATGCTATTGTTTAAGCTAACGCTATACTCCAGGGGCAGCCATGACACCGTCGCGCTCCGGGGACCCTCGACGGTTTTAACGTGATGTGATGGAGCCAGATGAAGAGAGCTGAACTGACAGCCGCATTACTCATTTATGACGATCCCGTGATTTTCAGATGTATCCAGTGATCAGAATTGACATGCTGTGCTGAGATGAAGTGGCGAGGATCTCCTGGAGGACGGGCAAACGGCGGGCGCTCTCATATTTACCGCTGAGAAACAAAAGGCGGGAGTTGGCCCCTGTGTCAGGTGACAGACATGATAGCAGCCACATCCTCTGAACAGAGTCCCTGCTAGCTTCTCTTTCTTTCACAAAAGACGATGAGGGCTATTTTTTTTCTCTTTGCTCCTGCCCCCACTGAGAAACATCCGATACGCCTTTTCAGGGACCATCCATTGAAGTTGAAGATCTACATGACCTTTTAGTGGCGAGTGATTGACAGCCCAGCCGCTATTCATGGTGCATTGAACAAGTTTGGACCCTCAATTTACTGCCATTTAATCATATTTTTTATCAAGACTAAAGTGAGGTTGCTTTTAAGGGGAACATTTCCCGCTGGGAGCGAAAGTGCAGTATTTTTTTTTTTTAAGCTTGCCTTTGGTTGGAAACAGACTTTCATAACCAGGGCTCTGCCTGATGTGACAAATATCGGCCTGAATTTAGTCATGTCCGCACAGCCAGGTAAAGCTCGTCGCACGGAGCAGCAGAAATCTTTCACGCGTTCATCGTGTGGGTGCCGCACCTCAATCTTGTTTTATTTTCTTAAAAACGTTCATGGCTCGCGTTAGCTCAGTGAGGGATTACAGCCCTGCTGTGGCACAGCGGGGCGTTGTGAAGGAGGCCGCTCGGCCGCTGTGGGATGCAGGTGCGAGAGCTGCAGTCGGGGTTCACTTGGCTAATTGGTGGAGCCCGAGGACCTCCCACTGTCCTGCTTATTCAGGAAGGCCTGATGAATCTATCAGAAGATAAATGAGGCAGAACACATATACGTCGCCTCCCACATTTAAACGCACAGTGGGTTTCGTAAAGATAAATGTAAACTCACAGGTAAATAGGTGAAGCTGGTGTTCGTGTAAAACCACAACGGACGATTATCATTAAACGGTTAATAATAATTATTCATCAAGCATACTGAATAGACAGCATTATGGAAATGAAAACTATTTTGTAGTCGCAAATATGAATACAATATAGTATATTGTGAATAATAATACTCTAAATCAAACATTGATTCAGCGTCACTCTGAATCAACCCTTTCGACAGCCGTTTGCTGAAGTGGCATAGGCCTGCTGGCATAGGCCTGCTGGCAAGGGTGCGGTGAGGGCATCTGTCGCTGCACTGGGACAGCCACAACACCGAATAAGACCCATCACTGGACAGAGACACGCATGTTGATGGCAAATAATGTTCTATCTTCCTCATGAGCAGTCCCATTTCTATACAGACACCAGCGTGTTGCCGAATGTCTCCACTTACTGAAGCTAAAAGGAAAGCAGTCAGGGGTTCATTGGTCTCCTGGTGTCTTGTCATTGCTGGCTGCTGATGTCGTGTTCATCTACTAATCTTGGACTATTGGCAGTGAGAGAGGCGTCTTTTGGGTTGTGACTCGAGAGCCACAGGGATCCAGAGGTGCTGATTGTGTTTGACTGGACCGGGTGAGCGCAGGTTTGGACTGAGACAACAGACTGTCCCTTGGTCACTAGCTGAAGGATGGAGATAGTGGATTCGTGTTTTCATGTGGTTTTAAAAGTAATTTATATAGCATATATTACTATATTCATTCATTCAAATAATTTTGCTTCTATTTTTATTATTATGCTGTTTATAGATACATGAACGTTGCAGGTGATAGTTCTGTGTGATACTGACTGCAGTTTTACATATTCCAAGCTTTTCCAGCTCTTTGCTGGGCCGCTTGGGGTGTTTGTGATACATTAATTTCAGCTCCGGCTGAATGTACTGTGAGTTATGATGTGTCTGCTGGAAGCCCTGAATGTGATGAAATATATAATGTTCTACCGTCTTTTAAAAAGGCAAAGGAACAAATAAGAACTTATTACAGTCTCGTTCCTCTGCAGGTTCTCTCAAACAAATTGCTACTCGGCCGTAATGAGTACAAAAACATAAAGAACGAAGAAAGCACAATGGATATGTGATATAAAGCTATTTAGAGCAATAATTTCTACTTGGTCTCCTGGGAAGAAAAAAAATCTATTTTGATAAATGTGGCGCCAGTGGAGGCCTTTCCATTTCCAATTGCATTGCTCACACACTAATGCCGTAACCAGTCTGGATCTATATGGTGCAATGAATATGCTTCAAATAGCGGGATAGTCCGTAAGTTTCATCCCTATTTATTTTTGGTGTTACTGGCAAAGGGATTTAAAAGATTAGAACACCCACTTTCTATTGACTGTGCCAATAAGACAAATGCAATATGCAGCAAGGGATTGCTATAGTCATAAAGTGATCTTTTTCTTTTTAACATTTAATCTCCAAAAAAATAAAATAAATCCCCACATGAAAAATATTACTTTAAAGACGCATCAAGCAATTATTTAGTGTAGTTCACATTCCTAATATAACATAATGTAAAAATTCATTGTTGTTTGTTTTTGCATTACAGTACATTACTCTATTATTATTAATACCCCAAATAATTTAGTGCCATATATTTCCTTGATCATATTTCCAATGATCAGACATTGATTGTGGTTCATATAGGGAAGCAATCAATATTGACAGTTAGTAATGTATTGTCTTGTAATGTATTGCTGGCTTATTCAAGCGGCTGTGACAATTCTGGACCAGTAATTATTCCTATCAGAATGAAGGCCAGCCGTTGACACAGCCATTGTCTGTGTCAACGTGAGTGACTTGCGTGACATTTCTTCGGGCAGCGTAGAGGACAGCTGTATCAGAAAGACCATCTGGGGCTGCTGGGATACGGGGGGCCTAATCTATCACCGCGTGCCAACGGGACTCTCTTCTCTCCTTGGGCGTCATATTCAGCCGACGCTAATCAGCTTCTGACCTCCGGTTCTCTCTGCATGGTCACGCTCAATGCTGGCTGATGATGAGCTCACCAAATGACAAGCTTCAGATTCGGTTGACGGTCTACGTCGATTCCTGTTTCCCAAACAACGCATAGCAGAAATGGTTCTGTTTAGAATTGGAATGACATTAGTGAGTACAGCGCTGCCTTCCTCTCTACGAACGGGACCCCCCGTGGTCACGTGCAGCAGTGGTTCCTAACAAGGGGGTTGGGGCCACCTTGGTGGCTGCAAAGTGCATTTTGGGGGGTCATGAGAGGATTTCAAGATTTAGAAATACGTAATTATCTCGATGATATATTTAACCTAGTTTTTTCAACTTGTGCAAAATATTTATTTAATACCTTGGGACGCCCTATTTTTTTTTGGGGGGGGGGTCAACAAAGGTATACAACCCCTGGTTTACAGGGTCTTGGTTTGGGCCGTGTCTTCCAGCCCATTTATTGGAGGTCGTGTTGAAAATGAAGTGCTACAGTAACCGTCCTGTGTAATCTCAATCACTGGTATTGACCTGCGCTTCCTCGAATTCAGCCTGCGTCTGGGGCTAATTGACAACTGATACCTCAGCTCTACTCAAGGTACTGCTGAGCAGAGATTTGCCGGGCCCCGCGATGTCTATTAATCCATGCTAGGAATCGTATGAGGCTTTATCAATAGCACCCGGAGGTCTGGAGCCGTTCTGCCACTGAACGGTATCATTAGACCCTTTTATATTATCGACACATTGGCCAATGTCAACTCCTCTACACCCTCAAATGTACCTCAGCCCTATATTAACAGACAAATGGTTTGTTAGCATTGGTTTGTTTTAAAGTGTGGTGGTTGGTATTGATTGCTATTTGCTGGTGTTTATATAAAGGAGTTTTGTAACTGTTTCATGGAGGAAATCCTATAAAAGGTCAACCCAAGCTCGCCTGTTTTTGTTCTGGAGGTTAGTGAAGGTTTATGCTAGGTAGCCATGTAGCGCTGTGATTGGGTGGCTGGAGTCTCCCATATAAATGACCTGTCTGGTCCACTCAGCGCGCAGGGAAGTCAGAGGCATGCGGCTGGTCTGGGGCAGTTTATTCCGATTATTTTCTTGACATCATCGGTCACTAGTGAGTGAGTCCTCTGCATTTTCTCCTACCTTTAGTTTTCTCAGTGTTTCTTGAGAGTCAATATCACAGCAGAATATACCATCCTCATATTCGCTGAGCCTTGTTTGTTTGATTTGGGCTCAGAAAACAGCTTTCCATCTCCAGTGCTCAATGTTGTGTTCAGGTGCACCAGTGCCCTGCAACAAGAATTAAAAATATATTGCCCGAATAATTGCGCTAGATTTCTTTGTAGTCCACCATTTGGATTAGCGTAGGCTTGCTAATGAGCAGTGTAACAAACAATGGTCTATCTCAATGGGAGCCTACTGTATAGACAGACGCAGACCATCCCTGCATAAGATGCTCTGGCATGCAAATATTCTGCCATGAAAGGTGCCTGCAGTTTTGTGTTTCAAAAAATGGGACTTTGAGTCTTTCCTCTTAGCTTCTGTTACTGTTAATCTTTGTAAGGATACAGCAAGAACCGCATACAAATCAACCGTACCTCAGACATTTGTCTGTATGTTTCTGCCAACAGCCATCAACATATTCAAGTTTTTACCATTTAGGCCAAAAACTGCATTGCTGCATATCACCTAATGCCTATTTCCAAAGTCTAGGTGCATCAGTGTAGTTCTTCATGTGTGTCAACATGTCCTTTTCACCCAGTCAATGAATACTGTCGAGTGTGCCCACTTTTTTTTTTTTTACATGATAAGTAGTGCCAGCTGTCTGTTACAATATTTTGTGACTGCAATCTGCCGGGTTTCCCATCGACAGTCTGGTCTAGTGCAGGCTATTCAGTCGCAGGCTTGCTAATGTCTCAGCGTGGAGCTATAAAGGAGACTCAGGAATACTTTTTTCACAAAGGGGTAATAGACTCAGGCTCATATTGTGACGGAGACAAAGTGCCATAGACTTTTACTGCAGGTGAGTTACACAACCAAGGTTATGCATGAAACCTCCCTTTTCTGTCTTCACCCTGCTATAGACAGCCTTGCACCTGAGTGATCATACTGTATGAGCGTTTAATAATATTTCATAAAAGTCGTGGAGCCCGGTAAATTTATGGTGATAAAGAAAATGCAATCATCAAACACCCACAGATGTCAACCAATGGCTTTGGAAAATAATTCTGTGTGGGATGATAAATAATTACAATATTTCTATCAAGCGCTGTTATCTATTAGCAATCCTGCATGTGAATTTTTCTAAATATTGCTTACCGTTTATGTTATGAAACATTGAATATCAGAATTATAGGTGAAAGATACTGGATTAGCAAGTTTAATTGCTAAAAGCAAAAAGCACAGTGGATTTGAAAAAACATTCACAAATCAATGTAAAGTTGATTTTTTTATTAGAGCCATAGTGCCCTTAAGCACCCAAATCTGGGTGCTTAAATGTTAACACCATTGGATAGTTGTAAATAACAGAACCATTAAAGTTGTTCGTACTGTATTTCAGTAGTTTGATATTTTATTTTCCCTTCACAATGCCATATTTCTGTTCCAACAAGGGAAGTTGCATGATGGAACTGGCCGTGAATTGTCAGTTAGACGCGACGAACGTGCTCTAACCGGAGCCGGTTATTAATTGATGTACATCCTACGTAGCCACCGGGTGCAGCGGGTGTTCACACTCACAATCTAAATGTGTTTGCAGTCATCCATCTTCTCATGCATCAGTGCATGATCGCGCTCCTCCGGGGATGAGAGAGAGAGAGAGAGAGAGAGAGCGCTGGTGACTATTATTTTTATCCCAAACACAATCACTGATAACCTCTGGTGCTATAATACAGCACCGGCCCGGGGCTGTCAGGACGACTCTATTGTGCGTCCGCACGTTTGCACTGACACGCCACAGTGTGTCCCTGGGAACATCATTTCAGAGTGCGCCTCTACACGACGGCCACAGCTGCACCTATTTGCTATTTCCTCTCCTGAAAGGTGTTTTGTTTGAAAGAAATTGCAGTGATGTAATGCTATGTGACGCAGACTCACAACTATTGTGCGTATGCGTGCATATATATATATGTCCTGCGTGTGTGTGTGTGTGTGTGTGTGGATTTATGCCAGCGCACATGACGTGCACGTATGAGTTACCAGACACACGTGTGTGACAATGAGATTCAAGCACCCGGCACTTTGCATAGGGAGAGTGTCGCCGCACCGCGACTCACTCCTAGCTCCAGGGGATTTTCATTTATCCCACAGGCCAATATGGCAGTGAGCAGAACAGCGCAGCTTTTGCGGGCAAATCATTTCCCGTCCGTAAGTCTCCCTGATTGACAGCCCAGCACTTGGCTTGCCGTCACGTCCCGTAGACCAAGGCCGTAAACAACGGGCCGGTTTATAGGACACACATTTTGCACACGGAGAAATTGTCTTTGTATTCGCCCGTTATGGGCCACATGTCACTGTGAGAACATGCCCCGCATCGTAAAAATGTGATGGCTCAGTTGTTTTGTTTTGTTGTTGTTGTTGTTTTTCTTCTTTCCAGGCTATCAAGGAGTCATTTAAATGACGTCTTGGCTGTGATGGTACACAGTAGCAATTGACCAGGATGTCCTTTTTTTCCCTTTGTTTATTTATTTGACAGATAATACTATGATATGTATTTGTGCAATTTAAAGTGACATTTAGCGAAGCAGACATACAGATCAATGCAGGCTCATGCCGAAGAGGGTATGAGAGGATTTACACTTTTTTTTTTTGATTGAAAGGATTGAAATGCCAAGCAAATTTATCTTCCAATAGATTTAAGAGCATTGTGCTCTGGCCAATGAACAGCTTCCAGTATTCCAGTATTTTCTACAGTAAGCCAGCGTATTAGCACCTCTACATCCCATTGCATCTCAACCATTATCTGGCCTGTGTGTGTGTGGAGGGGGGGACAAAAATAAAGGCTTGATCGAATTTCTTCACACTTTAAATCAGCACTAAAAAAACCTAATGGCAGCCAAATTTGGTCAGATGAAATTCAATGGGATTGCCATCTCTGCTCAGTTTAGTAAAAGCACCTTATGCTGCCAGTTTCTCCACTCTGTTGTCTGCCAGATGAATGGCCAATTGCCACTAAAATGTGCTCTGAATAATTCTAACTCCAAAGTGGACGGCCTCCAAAAAGGCAACGCGCACAGCGCTGAGAGGCATGCGTCGTGCGCCGACGGAGAGAGTAGGGGGATAATTGTAATCAAGCTGCTGCCAGTTTTAATTATGTCCTCTGATACGTGCTTTAGTGCAGCCACACTCATGCAGAATGGAGCTGATGGGAGCAAACAGAGGAGAGCAGCGGAGGGCTGGAGACTCTGCCCCTATTGTGGATCAGGGGGAAGAGGAGACAGACAGGCTTAGATCACTGGCCTCCTAATCTCTCTGCCCCCCCCATCCCGCATGTTGGCAGTGCTCTAATCTCACACTGTGTGGGAGTGAGCGTGTGCAGGCATGTGTGTGCATTTGGAGACGCACATATGTTGGGGTTGAGACCAAATCAAACTACTTCAAGCACATCTGCTGCAAACACATTGTATGGGCCTGGAAGTGCTCCTGTAAGAGGGTCCTGTCTGGGCAGTAAACAGGGAGAAGGCTGCTGTTAAAGCCCAGGCCCACATTCCCACACACACACACACACACACACGCACAGGTGTTTGAGTTAATAAAATGGTTAAACCTCTATTCAGGGCTGGCGTGGCACATACCTCGCCTGATTGACAGCTCCCTGGGTGTTTCTCGAAGTCAAGGATGCTTCCCTTGGTAGGACGGGTATTTCCAAGTCGGGTCCTTCAGAGGCTAGGCTAGACTTCTACCTAGCGTTCAGAGAACACATAATTGAACAGTCTAGGGAGTGTGCAGTTGTGCGTCAAGGACCCTACTTGACTTTCAGAAAGACCCCCTGACTCTACAGACTAAACTGCATTCCGTTTAGGCTGACCTGTGGGGTAAGGACAACTGGCACCTTCTTTATGGCTAATTATTATTATTTATTTATTTTTTATTTTAGTTTTAACCTTTTTTCATGGTAACTCAAATAGTAACCTGAGAAGAGGTCTATCAGTCAAAATAATTGAAAATACCATGGGGATTTCCAATGGCTTTAACAGTTAAACTGAATTATAGGTTAGACAGGGAGACAGTTTACCCGTTTACAGTAGCACTTCCAGGTATGTGAGAAGGCACCCACTGAAATAAATAATCTCTGCTATTAGCGATATCATGCAGAGGAGTGTGTGTAAGTGCCTCGAAAGTAAGTAGCTTTTTGGCAGTTTATCCCGGGCTCATTTGAATGCTTCAGATATGTAATATGTTATTACAAGACTGAATACATTTGTTTAAACCCTAAATCAAGATCAAATATAAATATACAGTATAGAGTGACAGTTATGCATTAAACTGGTCATAATAATCAAAAATAAATGAAAAAATATATGCACATCAGCTGAACGTGTCAAATTTGGTCTTTTAAATAAATTACCAGAAATGGTTGCTCTTGTGGATAGTTATATTAAAATATTCCCCCCACCGGCCCTCTACTCTGCAATATGCAATTAAAATACCAGTGTGGACAAAGCAAAATGTTAATTCTATTTGTATGGACATGCTAGCTGATTGTACGTGATCATACTGTATATATTGAGACCCATTGTTTCATCTGTGCAGCCAAATGTCAAACTTCAAACACAATAAACACTGTTCTGCCACACTGCAAATTTAGCCTACGAAAAGCGCAACGAAAGCGTTGCGTTCCACATACTGAAGAGAGCGCAAGGCTATTGAATTTCTGGACGGTCTCTCAAACTGGCTATACTAGCGGATGACCTTGAGACACAATAGAATGGTCTTCAAACACGCAGAAGCACGCACGTAAAAATGTGTGTACTATTGCACGTGTACACGTGCAGAAACACACACACACACACACTGTGTGCAGAACATTAGCGCCCCAGCTACACCGAAGTACACATATTTTTTTCCCGCTATAAACCTTCATGAGGGGCAGATGCCTCATAGCTTAGAGCCCCGTGAGTGTGGAATACACGTGTTTATGTTCTGTTTTAAGTGAAAGTTACTTGAATTGTTTTATATTTGAATCATGTGACGTGTTGCCAAATTCAGTCCCTATAAAATATAAAATATATAAGAAAAATGTATTTGAATGAACTGTGGTAATAGGTACATTTTATACATGATGTATAAAAGAGGATTATTTTATGATTCCTGGTATGAACTAAAGCTAGTGGAACTAAAGCTAATTGTGTAATGAATTACATTAAAATAAAATAAATCCAATAATCCCATCTCAACAGTACACTTACTATTGCTTTTAGGGATGTCAGCAATAATGACAAAATTGCTATCTATTTGTGTAGACATGTATTGTGGTCGTTTTTTATTTTATTGTTAAAACTCACCTGAGCAAGGAGTGAGTAAAATGTTTTTGACTGAAAACACCACCCATCAGAAAAGGGAATTTGTTAATTTTGCATACTTTAGGACTGTGTTCCTTATTTGTCTAACATGCTTGAATGAAAAGTTCGGCTCTATAGCCTCTATCCAAGAGTGCTTAATTGTGTTGTTCACATGAGAAATTACTCAATTATCTTATTATAACCACTGCCAGCTATATACATTTCAGAGCAATACACGCTCAGCATAGCACTGTGACTTTTTCCTCCAAAGACATAATCTTTTCATAATCATAATCAAAGACAAATTTGTTGCTGCAGAAAAGCTAGGTAAACCAACTGTGTTGTGCTTATTACACTCAAAATACGTTTCTCCTATACGAAAGGTACAGTACAAGATAATAGAGTATTATAAAGTTTTGCTTTTCAGATTACAGATCAAACATAAAATATGCTGTGACAACAATATTGTTTTAAAGCTATTTTTGCCGTCTGTCAGCTGATTGGCGAACAGCAGGCTATGTAAATAATGATTTAATTGACAGTGTGATCTCATTAGCATGTCTTGTCTCTGCAGGGAGCGTGGCACAGAGGTCAGTTGTCTGTGTACATGTGCTAATGTTGCGTTGGGCCCTGGTTGTGCCACTGTTCTTCACCATATGTTTGTTGTGGCTAACCTATTGTACAAAACATTATTTACCTATCGGGTCCTCGGAGTTTAAAATTAAGGTTTTGGGACTTGTGTCCATTGGTTAAGAGATGCCTCTTCTTTTATAGTGAATAAAGCATTTAAAAACGTTTTATTTTAATTCACAGATGCTAGTGCCGATTCCCTTTGGTTGATACGAGTTAGTCGGAGGAGTTGTTTTTGTTGCTTAAAAAAAAATGCTTCAGTTTGTGGAACTTGCTTTTTGTGGTTACAAATTAAAAGCAGTTATATTAAAGGTTACAATATGCGGACAGTTTAAAGCCACTTCTATTCAGTGCTTATTGCTGTCAAACTCAAATTATCACTAACAATAGGCTGGGGTTAATTACATATGACAATTGTATAATACATTGTCCGGTGCCTAAAGACGGATTTTCTTTTACAAACAGTTCAAAAACACAGACGAACTAATTCACAGAAAAAGATAAAATTGCACAAGTAAATAAATAAACATAAAAAATCTTGCAGTCATTCTTGTGCTAAATTTACCAAAGCTAAGTCTACGTAGTTTCAATGAAACTTAACTGCCACCGCAACATGTCAGCAAAAGCTTATAGGGAGGAGATCCAACACCCTTTCTGAGCCCGTTTCAGCCTTTCCTCTTGGTATATAAATCCTCGTTGTAAGATTAACACCGGGTATCATACAATTCCCCAATCCTGACCACTGGACTCGCAGCTTAAGACACCAAATACCTCTTTGAACCGGTTCCGTCACTTTTGACTGGAGCAGAACGCAAAACCTGATTTTAAGGGATAAATCTCTGGTTCTCGCGTGCGCTTTCAGTCAGATGTTTGGAGGTAGCATGCGCATGATAACTAGCTAGCACCTGCTGGAACCTACCGCGGGCATCTCCTCACCTTTTGGCCTTTCCGGTCTCTTTCATCGCCAGTCTTTTCTTACAACCTGTCACTTTCGTGGAGTCTGTGGAAATCGATTAATTAAATCTCCAGCCATCTTTTTTGATGTTAGGCTCATTGAACAGATTCTGAAAGGTTAATTAGCTGAATAATCCGCTTAAGGCTTGAAAATTTAAACAGGGGGCCCCTCTGGGGAGAGGAGACTTGTTACCACCCAGGGCACGGATTTGCTGTTGTGGTGTTGAGGCACACAAGTCACAACCACCACAGGCCCAACAGACTCACGGACATGTGGGGGACGGGCATTGCAATTTTGCTTGGGAGCGCTACCTGTCACAAGCAGTTGCATGTCAAATAATCAGTAATAATGCATGGGCAGGTGAAGCCGGGGTGAACAAGTGGATGCTGGGAAGTCTGTTGCTTATCTGCCGAGTCCGACATCTCCTGGGAGAGACTGATAGAGAGGGGGAGAGAGAAAGAGAGATGGGGGGGGTCAGGCCTGGGTCCCTCGCGCTATGGGGTGAGATTTCACCCCAGACTGACGGGGAGGAAACTGTCCCTGGCAATCTGGGAGCGCGGCAGATGAGAGAGGGAGTCGGTGCTAATGAGGGAAGGAGAGAGACGCGGGGAGGAGCAGGTGAGGGAGTGCAGACAGGGAGAGGAGGAGAGCTCAGAGGGAGAGAGAGGAGCGTGAGGTGGGCGCCCAGACAGAAAGACACAAGTCACAAAGTCATCCCGTTAAGCAGAATCAAACTTAATTAAGTGAACCATCGAGGGCAGGCTTCCGGGAACGCCGCTCCCTTCTGTCAGAAACACCATTCCCTGAGTATTAAAGCATCGGTGTACCCATGCGGCAAATGTGGCCAATATTGGAAGTTAACATTTGAAGAAATAGCCATTGTTTAAAGGGCATGTCTACAGGGGTGTGGAATACGTGGAGAAATGGACAGCTCAGAGACTATTTTTAAAGTATCACAAACCGCTTGAAGTGATGCCAAATGTATTGAGCACACTATCGCCTGGCCTTCGTCTGGTATTTGGTACACAATGCTCCTGTAACAGACATTGTGGAGTGGTGAGTGTAGGCGCGAGCCAGAGGAAAACACGGTGTACACAATAAAGCGTAGTTTAATTCTCAAAGGTGCAACACAACGTACAGGTAAGCTTTAACAGAACAGCAAACAATGACCAACAGCACCTAGTGCTGCTGGGGAACTTAAATAAGGTCCATAATTAAACTAAGGAGGCGCACCTGTGCGGGGCTAAACCCCCGCAGGTGCGCAGCCGGCACGGCGCGTGCACGGTACGTGCACGGTGCGTGCACGGGCCTGTGTACGCCAATCAGGACAGCTTCTAGAAAGACTTCAGCAAGAAGCGAAAGAAATGGAAGGACACCGTCTTCAGGTCTTCTAAAGGCCTAAACTTGTCTGCTTGGTGGATTTGGTTGACACTCTTCCTTTTGTGGGCATTAGCACTGGTGTTGAAATGAGGACCATCGAGAAACACGTGAAGACATTACACTAATGGGTCGAGATTTGTACCGGGATCAAGGCAGTATGTCTGTCCCGTCATTTTCTTGTGGCCAGGTGGAGTAAAGCTGCATTGAAAAGTCATAAAACTTGCCTTCCCAGCATTCTGAATTATGACAGGCAAGACAGCTCTCAGGTCCACATGCCTGGTAGCATTTAAACGGCGACAGTTCACAGCTGGGCTCCACTTTGTTTGCCAGTGGCTGTAAATTTGGTTGTAAATGACCCAATTTTTATTAAAAAGTGATTTCATGTTTTCGTGAAGTGTAAGGCGTTGAAGAAAGCAGCGTTTCAGATCATTCACTCCAGAAATGCTGCTTACTGTTTTGTGTGCGGTCCCAGTCACACCATTAGTAATAACTGACAGGTGTGGAGTGGACCAACATGTGATTCACTTTACTAAACTGAACAACAAAGTATAACTGCTGGCCCAAATGTCTCAACACACATAATGGTGGAAAAAGGCTCATAGATGAAAGCCAGTTTAAAAAAAACATCTCACTGCTGTTAAGCCACAAATGGTGACACAAATGGTGACACAAATGGTGACACAAATGGTGACTAGGGGGGGCAGGATAGTCTAGTTGTCTAGGTGTTGGACTCCCAGCTGGAAGGTTATGGGTTCAAGACCCAGAGTTGGCCTACCTGTAAGCATCCCTGAGCAAGATGCCTAACCCCTATATTCTCTATGTAATAGCAACATGTAATTGTAAGTTACTTTGGATAAAAGCATCTGCTACTATTGACGTGTGAATATTTGGCTTCACTGCTGATGTAGCTAGCAAACACCTTTGCATGTAAAGTTGGTCCTTTGTGGTGTTGGGGGTAACGCATTACTGTATTCACATTAGATTTGTCTGTAATGTAACACATTGTTGTTCCTAAATTCAGTAATCACATTACATTTACTAATCAAACATTTATGTAGTTACTTGCAATTGAGCCTTGTTCTCGCCACAGCACAACTGTTAAGTGCTATTCGGGCTGTTTGTTTTTACTGACTTTGCTGTTGCCTTTGTGGTATTATTTTATTAAAGAGTGTAAAAGAAAGATCTTGTGTATGTCCTCCTTATTAGGATGGGGATTTGGTGCTGACATGTGGCCATATGTAAGGCTTAACGTTATATTGTTAACTGGCAATTACGTGACAATGCATCTCAGGCGATGTTGTGGAGTAACACAAAAGTAATGTAATGAGTACTGTAACAAATTACTTTCTAAAGGGAGTAAATAAGTAAAGTAATGCATTACTTTATTTAAAGTAACAAGTAATGTGTAATACATTCATTTTTAACAAATTAATGTAAGTAGCAACCTCAACACTGGTCCTTTGGGATCGATTTAGCAAAGTCCAAGACAGACGAGAGATGGGATAGATTTCCTTTACTTCAAAGTACAGTTGTAATTCCTTCAAGAGACTTTAATGCTCCTTAACAAAGATTTTTAGACCTGTTTATTTGTGATGTTTGGCTACATTGCATAACATCTAAAGGTGAGCAATAGAAAAATTATTTTTTTAGTAGCTGGAAATAATTGTGCTTTGATGTACATATCAGATGGATCTGCTGATGTGCTTGCTGTGGTTCCAGGCATATGGATTGCATGTGCTTGCTGTCATTTAGCTGGCACAAGTGATAGCAGACGTTGTTAGGGCCTCTTCATTGGTGTAAATATGACCCTGGGACAATTGCTAGTAGAATAGGATTACCCTTTAATAAAACGGACTAATGAAAGCTGAGAAGACTATCTTCCTTAAAGAGTTCAGAATTTGTTATGATCATTATGCAGGATGTTCACTGGGGACCCTTCTTATTGGAGTCGTTAGTCCTTGTTTTCCTGTGTTTGAAATGATAAGAAACTGGTATTGTTTCTTTGTGGAGGGGCTGTGAGTGGCTAATGGACCTGCTTTTGTTTTCATCAGTTCAGTCACTGAATGCAATGTGTCTGTGCTTTATCTGACCTAGCAATGCACAATTCAGAACACAATTCTTTTTGTGATGGACGTGGGGATATATCAATCTAATGAAGCCGGAACTATCTGTACATTTAAAGTATTTATTCAGGATTTAAAGATTGAGAAATAATGTATTTTTCATATTCCAGCCTCCACACCTGTAAAATACATCTGCTGGCTTTGTCAAGATATTTAAGACTCACTGCTAATTGTCATACTATTGTATATTGTGAGAAGCTTCTTTATACAGTAATTGAAGGTAAATGACTTAGATATACAGTAATAATAATGGTTTGAGCTCTATATACACTATACACAATTATTTCTACTGTTAAACACATAATTTCACTCCATTCAAAGTATATTATAAATTAACCTGTAAATTAGCTGCAATACAGCATGTTATTCACACCTCGGAAAGACCACAAGAAAAACAAACACCGGGTGTCCGCATCTGGCATAGGGGATTATATGAGATGAGACGATGGCATTACATGAAGTGCGTCTAACTATAGTTCATGGCGAGAAGCTCTATTGAATAAGGAACCAAAACATGCTGGATTAATTGTAATCAACCAAGCATCGGACAACAAGTTCAACTTTATGGATCACACAGACCGAGAGTCCAGTCACTGAACGGAACCAAACCATTTCAATCAGCAAAGTGATTTGTAATTTCCACCACTGGGTTTTTGACAGTTTACTAGAAGAGAAAAGGGAAACAAAAAATACAGGAAAAAGAAAGAGGGGAAAGCATTGTTTGGTCTTTTATCTGAACAGGGCTGTGATTGTTTGTTGATTTCCCCTCAACAGAAAGGGGCTCTGTCCCGACAATAGTAGATTAAAGCGACTGCTATTCCCCTTGGACGGGGTCGTAATCGCTTCAAACACTTCCTACACAGTTTGCAGTTGGTCATTTGAAGGGCTTTGGTCGTGTTGTGCATAAACTGATTAACATACCTTTAAGAGCTGGCCCTTCTGAGAAATCTCCAACATGAAGCAGATTAGGTTTAATTATATGACGGGCCATGGCTAGTGTGTTAATAATTATCTAATTCTCTATTAATATTAGCAGTTCATCTGTCCTATCTTTCACGTACTGCAGATAATTCCGGGTGAATGTTTCTGAGAGCTATTATTTTCGTTCTCTTTTCATAGACAATAAGAGGCCTCTCAGGTGTTCCGTCGTGAATGCCAAACCTCACTGATTATTCCCCGTCATGAGTTTCCAAAGATGAGTTGTGTCAGGTATTGGAAGAGGGTCTGCTTCAGTGAATCCGACCAATCTAGCTACTACTGTCCCAAACACACTCAACGCGGCCCTTCAGAATGTATTTTAGGCAAACACGTGCTGTCTAAGAATAGCATATCATGTCCAAGCATAATCTGTTGCCTTTAACTTTCTTCCCAGACAACTGCGATGGCTCACTGGTGTCCATTTTGCCTGAGGCCTCTTTTCAGAGCTCCTCGCAGTCGTCTGCGAGCAACGCTCCCCATTTCGCAAAGCTCAACAAAAGAGACGGTAAGTAAAACAACATCTTCTTGCATCCTTTGCCTAAGGTCACTGAATTGAATTTCCAAGCCCACCCACAAAAACACAGAGACAGAATACTGCTCTCTGGTTTTTGCGACAAGGTTTACATCCACTGTTTTCATTTATCTACACCCGCCCCTTGCCTGATTCATCCACCGCCAACCATCAGCTGGATAAAGATGTATCTCCTTTAGGACTAACTGGCTTTTAGTTGGGCTCCCTTTATTATTAACAGCCGCAAGGAAAAGACAAGATGATTGCGTGATGCAGACTTGGAAGTGTCAAGATTCAAGTGAGGTTAAAAGAGAAGAAGAAAAAACATCACATTTTAACAATGCACAAAAGAGACACTCTCATCCAAAATTTCTGAAAAATGCTACACAGCCAAGGTCAGGGAGGCGGCTAATGAAAACGTTATGCCAAACAACAAAAGCCACATTGGATTTGAAAACATATTTTGATGGCCCGCATGTTAATTCAAGGTCAGATACTACACAGAGGATCCCATTCTAATTTAGTGAGGGGGGATGTCTTGTCCATTGTGAAATGCTATTGAAATGGTTTGAAACTCAGAGTGCACATATAATACCCCTTCTGTACCTGAGTGGCTGGCACTCCTCTCTACTCCTCACACTACAGCCTTCACAGGCTCGCATCTTCTCTACCCCTCCCTCTATGGCCACTTTTATATTAAGTTGGCCTTTTGGGGCACTATAATGCACCATAAGGAGTGTTATCTTTTAAGATTTTCAACAAAACAGTTTTACAATGTCTACAAGTACACCAAGCATGCAATAAATATTGCAATAAATATTATACTGTCTTTAATGTACAACATTCATACAACTCATACAAGGTGTGTTATCTTGAGATTCATCCAGAGATACCAGAACACCGTGTCCTTCAACGACCTCATCTTGACCATTAGTATTTACTCTCCCAAATTATTCTCATAAATACTGAAGAGGCTGAAATGGAACTCAGAATATTAACAGCTTCCTAAATGAGAGGATGTAAAAAAGATCCGCAAAATAAGTACCTGTGTCACCTCTAAGGATGGTAAATCACAAAGAATACTACATTAGGATAATAACCATTAATGACTATATATTTCTTCAGCAATGGATAGATAGATAAAAGTAGCAACAGAAGTAGAAGCAGCAATATTCCTTAGTGGTATTTCAACATCCAAGGTCATACATACCTTAAACTATTTTATTAAAGCCATAATTGAAAGCCTCAGATAGGTCTAGCCGGTGCACATCCACATGCAAATGGAATTAAGTTAACTCTACAATCTATTCTACCCAACCTACTTCCTTCCGTCACTGCCAGATTAAGGCTAACAAACCATTCCCTTGACAGAAATGTTCAAGGTTTCACTGTTTTGCCCATTATCTCACAAAATGCATTAAACATACTCATAAATAATTGTAATAAAAGTCATTTTTTTCACAGTGAAATGAAATAGCCTGTCTTCAGACCATGTTCATATCACTTGACCTATTGCATAGCTATAATTATACTAAGCTCAAAACCCTCTAGGCTAGTAGTCAAACAGACCTGGAACCTGTTTCTGAGTTGCGTGTAAAAGGTGTCCCAGTAATAAATGGATTGGCTTCACCAACCTCCCAGGAGATCTCAGGGACAGAATAATTCCAACCCGGTCAATCGCTATCCAAACTACGTGGGCAAAGCTGGCCTTTTTGATTGGCCTGTGGCCAGGACTCGAGGGCCCTAAGATGGTGGTAGCAAAGCAAGTAAGGAAACGTGCGTGGAAACTCTGGAGATCTCATGCCAGTCACGTGTGTGTCCTGTCTTTCAAATACTCTCCGTAGTCCGGTAATTTGAAACCGTAGTCAACCTTCACTACATGCATCGATAGCAAACAGTAAAACCCCACTCCCTCAGGGTGTGGGTGCTTCGTAAACGATGCTTCCTCCATGACGGACACTATGGCTTGATATGCTGCGCTCATCTGCTCCTGTGGTGTTGTTTCCTGGCCCACAGCGGCTGAGTAATGAACCTCTCTGCCAGAGCTGACCTGTTTCTTTAGCGTGATAGCTGAAGAGCCAGTGGGACTTCAACGCATCTTTATGGAAGGCATGATGCCTACAGTATCTACGCACACACCATGGTCATGTCCCTGAATCCATAACACACACACACACACACACACACACACACACACACACATAGCTGAGGACAAGAAGGAACTGCGTGTGATGAGAGGAAAGACTGTCAAATATCAAGCAGGGAGATTAAATGTGAGAAATAACCATTTTATAATACGTTTTCTGAAGAATATGCAGTGTGTGCAGTGGAGTGATATGCAGAGACAATAGTCCCAGCAAAGCGTAAATGAAAGAAAACAATAGTTTCACTTCCTAATTATGAAATAATGGGCATCATTTGTGGATTGCGGTGGTATTTGCTGTAGATGGAAATATATACACTCATTTTTGGAGCTTACTGGAGAGAACTCTAGTATACTGATGTATACTGTGAAGTATTTCTTTAGCATGCTACTAACTAAGAAATGTTTGTTTTATTTGTTCTTACGTTTCAAACAGCAGAAAATGTAAAATTGGTTAAATTCTCCCTTTCTTATTTGCTCTATTTCTCTTTAAATAAACCAATCCTGCACAGTACATCAGCGTATCAGAACTGAACTGCTACAGTGAGATGTCAGTGAAGAGTAAAATTATGTTTCACTCTCATGTTTAGTTCTCCAATTTTAAGACAGAATCAATTCTGGGCTCCAAAAGACAAAGGCAAAAAGTAAATAAAAAAATAAATAAAAAAGAAGAAATTTGTAATTTCTTTGTTTTTGTTGTTTGTGTAGCTAATTTCCTTTTTTCTCTCGCTAATATCCTTTTTTTTCACATACAGTAGATACAGCCCGCGCCTACACACACACACACACACACAAATACATAAACATTAACATAAACACATACACCAA
Source organism: Percopsis transmontana (assembly GCA_025447815.1). NCBI lineage: Eukaryota > Metazoa > Chordata > Actinopteri > Percopsiformes > Percopsidae > Percopsis > Percopsis transmontana. The sequence continues at coordinate 63,473 of JAOEHI010015196.1, forward strand.
CACATATGCAAATACTGGAGGTGGTGTGCTGTCAATGTATTCGGGCGTGCGCATTATGCAGGTGGATTTACAATATTTTACATATGCTAACATGCATTTCTCAACATTGAGTTCACTTTCCAAAACCCTTCACACAGTTGTCTTTACCAACATGCAGCTTGGCACCTACTTCACCAAAACAATTCTTACATGCCACAAAAACAACTAATTTTACCAAAATATCAACACAACCTTTCATCTAACACTACAACAATTATTTTTATTATTATTATTTGTATCATTGAAGTCTAAAAAACAAGAATGACACCTCTTCCCAGCATGAAATACTTTTCTACAGAGGCAAGTCATTGAAAGGCTGTAGCAAAGGCTTTAGTGGTGTCTACTTACCAGCATTTTTGTTTGGTAAAGTAATTCCAAAATGCTCAAATTGAAACAAATTCCATTACTGTAATACATACTGTTAAACCAGAAACAATTGCTCAAACAAACAAAACCATGCTTTTATACAGTACCCGTTATTATTTTTGTATTTATTTTAGCAATATACTTGCATGTAAACGTTTGCAAAATGTGCTGTACTGTAGATACAGTACATATGGAATTCTGGTGTTGTTTAGAGTTTGACTGAGGATAGAATTCATACATTTTGAAAGATGCGGTCATTGAATGCGTTATGTGTTGAAGCAAAGAAATATGATTGATGGTTTGGCCCACATAGCTTGCTGTTTTGCTGCCTGTGGGAAGAGTTTCGAAAGAGAGAACACATTTAAGGCATTTTGCAGACGCCTTTACCCAAAGCGACTTACAATAAGCACATGTGTCAATGGTTCAGTTCATACAACAGTCATCAATATTCTGTTAAAATGACGGCAGCATGTCACATATATATGTCATATATACAG